>CACRXK020001445.1:2521-54397 GCA_902702795.2 Paramuricea clavata | reverse complement strand
GGAACTGAGGAAAATTTTATCGGCTTTTAGCAAATGCACAACTCAAAGAAAAATGTTTAAATTAAGCATTATTTTAGTCTGCGTGAGATATAAAATGGGCCAGCTTGCTGCAGAACAACGATTATTTAAAAGGTTATGGCTAATTTGAATTTGAAAGGGTGTACATTTTTAAAATTGTTTTTGATACTTCCTGTTTTGAATGACATAGCCATCGTCAGCACAATGATTAATATTCTGTTTCAGCACTCGTCACAGTTCTTATTTGACTTATATAAGAACTAGATTCTGTTAGCTGCAAACTATAGTCGAATTTTTACAGGAGTCATTAAGGAGAAGAAGTATTAATAAAAGTGTTCAAATACAGAACAAGGCCAGGCAGAAGAAGAGCAAGATGAACGCTTGTTCCATAGTGATTTTGATACTGCAATGTTTGTACGGTGAGTTGTCGAATTTATTCCTGCTTTATATATTAAATATTCAATAGTCGTCGAAATCAGTTTTCATTTAGGCTGACTATAGGCATGCACGCATGCTTTAGTTCGTTCTAAATACCGGCTTATTACTGACTAGGGGTCTAAATCTCAAAGTCTGTTTAATCAGTGATGTCAATACTGACTCCTATAATGATTTCTATATAGACTCCTTAATGATATGGGGAGAACATTAACATTCAGTGTTTGTTCAAATGTGATAGAAATAACGTTCTCGGTTTTTCTGCTGAAAACATTTTTTTGTCAGAAATCATTATTGGAGAGAATTATTAATGCTACACCCAAGTTTTTCCCTCAAAAACCTAGCATGATAACATCGTTTTCTGATCAGGCTGTTCACTCAGGTATTATACTATTTGGTCGTGTAAAGGTAACGCGAATACGTAGATTTTCGATAGATTTTGCGGTATATTTTGCCCGCATAGAAGGCTATGCTCACATGCATGACTAATAAACAGGCTATTCCAGTTCGTTTGTCACATTCGTTTGTGACACCCTTTTTCCCCTTCGAAAGTAATCCTTCTAAACGGGACAAGTTCATTTGTATATACATGTACTCTGACTAACCCACACGACTTTATACTTATACTGTATATAAGTATATAAGACAATCTATTTCGACTGAATTACACATTTTCAGACCGCGTGTGTTCCATGAAGAAAAAACCAGGCCCATGCTGGGGATACCTTTTACGATATTATTACAACAATAGCTCTGGAAAATGCGAAACTTTCATCTATGGAGGTTGTCAAGGCAACAGAAACAGATTTCGCACTATGCAAGAATGCCAGAAGAAATGTGGTAAGCATGTAGTCACGAATGATTCTGTTTTTGAACGGATTCTCCCATTCCTTTAAAGAGTCTCGGATAATAATAACGGGGCATATACCATATACTTTAATTTGCGCAACCCAACGGCACAATATCCTAGAATAAATTAGCTGTCACTAGATCAACGAAAGGCTATTAAATTGTCATTAGATCAGTGAGAGATTATTAAAAAAAAATTAAAAAAAAGTTCATCAAGTTTAGGTTAGTGTCGGATAAAGATTAGATTAGGATTAGATTAAGATTATGTTAGGGTTCAACTGCTTCAACATGTGTCGCGAATTTATCGTATTGATAATTTCGGGCGTGTTTAACAATTTACTCATAAATAGTATACTAATTCAAAGGTGGAGCTCATGTAGCCTGCGAATACAGCCGGCTTGATTCGCAGGCTAGAGCTCATGCTGCTAATACAGCCTCCTCTCATGAATCGTGAACCAATTATCTTGCGTAATTTCCTAATGAGAGCGAGGCTCCAAGACCAAAAAGTATGTGTGACGCAATTATCGAAAAGGTATATTTCCACGATTATTTCTACAACTTCAAGTCTCAAGTTAAGCTTGTAAAAAGTTCGTCGGATGGTGATTATCAATAAAAATAACTTCGAAAGTATATTCATGCAGGCTTGTCAAGCTATAGATGCCTTTAATATTTTTTATAATTTGGTTTGGCCGCCGCAGCTGTAATAATACTAGATTTTTAAAAATATCATTGACTCAGCTGTTGCTATATTTATACTATGAGATAAACTTTTATAAGTTAATGATGGATGTTGGCACAACTTCAACAGCGCCCTTTCTCACTTCTTAGCAGCTAGGTCATGTATTACTCATTAGACAGTGATTTAAATTATGATCGAGCTTGGCCTTAAATCTTATAATAACTTTTTTCTTAACTCTAGGTCAGCAGTGAACGAAATCAAGTGGAAACAAAACATTTATGGTTGATACGATTAGTTTCGTAGATGTAGCCTACATGCATGCATGTTGGCTTTTCAGTTTTCAGTATAAAATTCTTACATATATGTTTTAACGTTTTAAACTTTTACCTATTCTTTTGTATTGTGTATTACATCCAATCTACAAATAAACACTTGAATAACAAAAACTTGTTGTTTCTTTCATATAACAGAAATATTCATTTTTCTCGGTTTATGCTGAGTATAGCCGGCTACCACACGATTTAACAATGGCACCGCGTTCGCCCCCCCCCCCCCACCTTTACGGAAAATTGAGGAATTTTTTTTGCCCTAAAACAGGGCTAAAAACTGAGTGCGAATGGGGGGTTATCGGAAATTTGAGGGTTTTTGTCGGAAATTTAGAAGGCTTTACCCACCCACTTCCGCCACTGCGCGTTCGGCCCCCGCGTTTCCCCCATCCTCCTAGGTTTTATACGCACTATCTTTTCGGTATTATATACTAGCTTGCTTTAACAGCTTGAGAATTTTTTAATTGGGTGAAACAACTATCATCTATCATGTAATTTTGATTGGTCAAAATAATTAACCGTCTCCCTCTAGAATCACTAATGCAAATTAATTAGGTATAAAATAATCATTCAATAAATGTTTTATGAAATGACCTTATTTTAATTGATTTCGGCAAGGTTTGACAAATTCAGTATCCTGCAAATGCTTTGCGCCTATACATAAGTTTTAGTCGGATTCGTAACACTTTTTTTCTATCGTTTCTGTATACCAAACATACCAAATCAGGAACGCCAATTCAGGGCATTTTTATTTTAATTAATTTCTGCTGGATTTAGCCTCATTTGTATTTAAAATTACATTGAACGAAATCTTGATGTTGGGACAAACGAAGGATTTTAGAGTAGATAAGTTAAGGTGGGTATACTATCTCCAAAATCCTATTCTATAGGGTATCGAATATACATTTTATTCTAATTTTCATAATCTGCATAGATTAACCCGCTGGAAAAGTAGTGTGGGGACACTGTGTGGAAGGCAAATGATTGGTTATTTTGATCAGTGCATGGAATATAAAATTATACAATATATAGCTAACGTTGAAATCCAATCATGTATATCAGTAGTGGAGGCATTTTTTGAGCATCCTGTATATTACGTAAAATTTACTAACATGCATGCAGGTTTGACTCGCAAGTGGATTTGAATTATACACGAAAATCAATTGTTCATGTTTTATTTGTTAAACCTCTTAAAACCAGGAACAATTCCCAAGTCCCACATGCACAAAGCTTAAACTGCAAGCTTCCAGCCCAATTCTGCCGTGAATTGAAATAATTATATAATGCATGGAATTCAATGCCCACAATGACAGGCTGCAGCATTTTCATTAAATATTCTATTTGGACAAAGAGACATTGATAATAATAGTATTTGGTATAAAGTATATGAGAAAAATAAACTTAATTTGTGTTGTTCATCTTTTTGGTCAAGGAGAGTTTGAAATATTTATGATGAACAATGTTAACATAGCTACTTATAAGTCCTGATTATTTTAAAAACATGCAATTGCGCGATTAGAGCAGTCTTCATGCATGTTCGTAGGGCCTAGCACGAAAACCAAGTTTATCACTTTTCAAATTCAAATGGAAGTTGTATGTAATTTTGATATTTGAATGCAAAATTTCAGTGGATAAATCATGCAGTCTTACCTTTGCACGAACTCTGGTCATTAGACAATAATTAATTATAAATGTTTAGTATTGTTTACCCATGTGCACCGATGCAATTTTGATATATATATATAAACTTTTGCAATTGAATTATTAATTTTGTTCCATATTTTCCGGCACCGCAATTGTAAACGTCTGCAACGTTAACATGTTGCTATTATGCCATGCAGTTTTGTCGTGAAACGCCAGAAACGGATATTATTAATTTTCAGTTTCATTTGATATGTGTAAAGTATTATAGTCTCTATAATTGAACAGAATCACCTCTCTTCATTTACATAGCTATATATTTTACCGAGTTTTATCGCATGCGTTATAACTACTTCAAATTTTAGCTTAATTTTTAATAGTTTGGTCAACTCAAATCCAATTCAAAGACTCTCCAATGCACTCCACTGAGAGGAAAAGATAGTTTTAAGTAAGGGGCGGACCATTAGAAATCCCAGGGGGGGGGGGGTGAAAATTCCCCAAAAGAAATTCATGCAAAGAAAAATGCCTGGAAAAAAATTCGCGCAGCCATTACGTCAAAGAAAAAATATTCGTGCAAGCAAACAGCAAAGTGCAAATAGTCTTGAAAAAATTCTTGCAGAGGTTAAATGTATAAAAAATCCTGCAGAGACATGAGACTGAAAAAAAATCGTGCCGCAAAAATTTTATACCCCCCCCCCTCCTCCCAGGATTTCTAATGGTCCGCCCCTAAGACGGTATTCTTTGTTTGCAATGATTGCATTGTAAAGACGACTTAAAATGGCTTAACAATGTCTTCTATAGAATTGTTAGGAATATAGGATTTTATTCCGTTTTTCTACGCGAGGTAGGGAATCGTTACAGTGTTTCTAATTAGTGTCACTATAATGTTAATATTGAAATCGTTCCTTTTCAAAGTTATCTTCTTTCTTCAGCCTCTTTCGTTGTTCACTGTTTGTTTTTTCTTTGTCGTTGTCTAGTTTCGTTTGAGCTTCAGTAGCTTTTCATCAGTTAAGTTTTATTAAGTCTATGTTCACTGACGAATTTGGGTTGTGCACGCCCTTTTATACTAACGGTTGAGGGATCTTTATCCACGTGATCTAGCAAGTGGTGTGATTTGTAGCCAGCCAATCAACGGTGAGGTTTAAAAGTGTGGGTTGGCGTTTGTAGCTCGTTCCAGCCCTCAAATTCTGTTTATTTAAGGCGTTGTCGCACTTGTCGAGTTGGTTCGCTGTTCAATCGATCAATATTAAAATATGTTCACAACTTAAAATACTTATCAAAATATCATAGTAAAATCTTCAACCTATATACCTATGTGAACCTTACTTTACCTACTAAACTAAATTTACTTACAATTTTATTGAACCAAGATTTTGATGACGTAATGTTATCATTACTCAACCGCGCGAAATATACCGAAAAATGATTGACAGAGATGCCCTAAGCATGCACATTTTCATGTCAGAGAAGAACCAGCCTTGGACTTTGAATTATGTAAACACAACAGGCCACCATGCAAGGCTATCGTCCAACTTTGACAGTTTGACAAATGATTTATCTTGCCTAATGACAGATAATTGACACTTTTACACAAGTCCGAAATGATATATACTTTATCTGAGTTTTACGGCAAAAATGCTCATTATCTCTCCATTTGACGTAACTAGTATCTATAATTACCTGGAATGCAAACTGAACTATTTTTATACTATTTAGATATACTTTCGTAACAGAATTTTGGTAACTTGCTTCCTTTTCAAGATATTCAACTTTGTTCCATATGCAAATATCACCGGTGTGACATCACATCGCGTAATGACATTTTAAAAACGCAATATTTTACCTTGATAAAATATTTTTACAAACAAATACAGAGAGTTAATTACCAGTTATGAAATTAATACATATACAAGGGCAATTTTTAAGTGTTTTAGATACGTATTCGTCAAGAAAACTATACTTTTCTGAAAACTCATTATGTGATGTGATGTCACACCGGTGATATTTGCATATGAAACAAAGTTGAATATCTTGAAAAGGAAGCAAGTTACCAAAATTCTGTTACGAAAGTATATCTAAATAGTATAAAAATAGTTCAGTTTGCATCCCAGGTAATTTATATAGATACTAGTTACGTCAAATGGAGAGATAATGAGCATTTTTGCCGTAAAACTCAGATAGAGTATATATCATTTCGGACTTGTGTAAAAGTGTCAATTATCTGTCCATTAGGCAAGATAAATAATTTGTCAAACTGTCAAAGTTGGACGATAGCCTTGCATGGTGTCCTGTTATGTTTACATAATTCAAAGTCCAAGGCTGGTTCTTCTCTGACATGAAAATGTGCATGCTTAGGGTATTTCTATCAATCATTTTTCGGTATATTTTGCGCGGTTGAGTAATGATAACATTACGTCATCAAAATCTTGGTTCAATAAAATTGTAAGTAAATTTAGTTTAGTAGGTAAAGTAAGGTTCACATAGGAATATAGGTTGAAGATTTTACTATGATATTTTGATAAGTATTTTAAGTTGTGAACATATTTTAGTATTGATCGATTGAACGGCGAACCAACTCGACAAGTGCGACAACGCCTTAAATAAACAGAATTTGAGGGCTGGAACGAGCTACCAACGCCAACCCACACTTTTAAACCTCAACGTTGATTGGCTGGATACAAATCACACCACTTGCTAGATCACGTGTACAAAGATCCCTCAACCGTTAGTATAAAAGGGCGTGCACAACCCAAATTCGTCAGTGAACGTAGACTTAATAAAACTTAACTGATGAAAAGCTACTGAAGCTCAAACGAAACTAGACAACGACAAAGAAAAAACAAACAGTGAACAACGAAAGAGGCTGAAGAAAGAAGATAACTTTGAAAAGGAACGATTTCAATATTAACATTATAGTGACACTAATTTGAAACACTGTAACGATTCTCTACCTCGCGTAGAAAAACAGAATAAAATCCTATATTCCTAACAATTCTATAAAAGATATTATTAAGCCATTTTAAGTCGTCTTTACAATGCAATCATAAACATTTGGGGTGAAATTTCGTGTCATAGGCACTTTAAAGCCTTGCCAGAGTCTTTAGGAGCTGTATGTAGCCAGTAGCCTCGTGTAATAGCGCTGAACCATTGCATGGGTGTTACTATAGGCGAACAGCTTAGGAGTGAACAAACATGCAGTGGCGTAACGCTCATCGGGTAGGGTTAGTTAAAAAACGGGCTATCGCCCAGAAAATTAGAAAACGCAAAAGATACAGGTTAAGAATCAATGGGAAAATGCAAAATTAATAATGCTAAATAATAAAGCCTCCATCGACAACAGTAGCTGATTTTTTTTATTCCATCTCAAAAGTAAAACAAAAGTTATTCTTATTAGTTGTTACATGTGTTGGAAACTGTTACAGGTAAACTACGTGAAGCGTTCCTCTTTTGAGTTTCTAAATTGATTGCAATTTTCCTCATTACTTTTGCAATTTAAAAAACTCCCTAGCAAATCCCTTGACTGAAATTTGCAATGTTGCTAAAAGCCAATTAAATTTTCCTCAGTTCCTGTTAGAAGTTCTTAACTTCCTGTTACAAGTTCCTAACTTCCTGTTCTGTTCTGGGCGTTGCAATTGGCTAACAAAAATAATCGGCCAATAACAACGCTCAGAACAGAACAGGAAGTTAGGAAATTAAAACAGGAAGTTAGGAAAATTTAAAATGAAGTTTGTTGCATTGGAATATTGCAACATCCGATAGGAATGTTGCAAATTCCCTCAAGGGATTTGCAAAGAGTTTTTCAAATTTGCAAAGCTAATGAGGAAAATTCCAAATGAGTTATGAAGTCAAAGGAGGAACGCTTCACGTAGTTTACCTGTAAATGTTGTATACAGTATATATTTAATCACGATTTAATCTATCTTAATCTTAGTCGAAGTGTATCAAATTCAATCATTACCATAGTTCGTAACAACGTACTCTACCTACTATACATCAGTCATCAGTGCAGTATTACAGGTAAACTACGTGAAGCGTTCCTCTTTTTACTTCCTAACTCATTTGGAATTTTCCTTATTAGCTTTGCAAATTTGAAAAACTCTTTGCAAATGCCTTGAGGGAATTTGCAATGTTCCTATTGGCTGTTGCAATATTCCAATGCAAAAAACTTCATTTTAAATTTTCCTAACTTCCTGTTTTAATTTCCTGACTTCCTGTTCTGTTTTGAGCGTTGTCATTGGTCGATTATTTTTGTTAGCAACAGAACAGGAAGTTAGGAACTTGTAACAGGAAGTTAGGAACTTCTAACAGGAACTGAGGAAAATTTTATCGGCTTTTAGCAACATTGCAAATTTCTTCAAGGGATTTGCAAGGGAGTTTTTTAAATTGCAAAGGTAATGAGGAAAATTGCAATCAATTTAGAAACTCAAAAGAGGAACGCTTGACGTAGTTTACCTGTAATACTTTTTAAAGAATATTTCGCTATACTTCACTAATCTAAGATATGTTGTCACCCAATTCTTACGACCACGCGCAATACGTAATGTGACGTCAGACTTTCATTACAATTTACAAGCCGTCGATTTATGTAGCTGAAAAGGTACAAATTCTGTAGATATCATACAAAGTTTAGAATGAGTTGCGTAAAAACAGCGTATTTATTTAACAAATATAAAACATTTTCCGTGTTGATATAGGCTACAGTTATATCAACACGAGTGGAAATTGGGAAAACGAGAAAATCCCAATTTCCACGAGTGTTGATATAACTATATATCAATACGGAAAAAGTTTTATATTTGTTTCATAATAAATAGCACAAAGAAATATAAAGAAAGAAATTTTCCGACGTTTCCATGTTGACATTGAGTTATATCAACACGGCTCTTAGCCAATCAGCGTTCAGAATTTACAAATGCTATATTATAAATTACTTTGAAGTTTGAAGTATCTTTTTACAGATTTCACAGAATTCGTTAGACATTCATCCCTAATACACTTGCAACCTTCTTTCTTAATTTAGTAATTATAAATCGGTTAAATGATCTCTAATAAAACCATCACCATTTAAAACCACTTGAAATAATCAAACTAAGATGCAATCTGATTCATAGAAACAAATCAGACTGCAAGACTTATAATAGTACGTGGTTTGGCGCGACTGTTGCTATAAAGATGTGGTATGCAAAAGAAAGGACGATAAAAAGTCTGCAGTATAGCAGATATTTAACGCAAAAAATCTCGTAGTCGTACCAGATTTCGTAGCCGTAGCAAATCTAAAGTTCCTAATGGCATATCTATGTTACGAGGCCACTCTTCATCGATGTGCGCCTTCTCAAGTCATCCTGTGACACGAACCGCGAACCAATTTATAGTGTAGTTGTCGCGGTTGTTACTGAAATTTGCAGTGATAACGATTAACCATGCACGCGCGCGTGTACCATGCCTAAATGTACGGGATTTGGATTCAAAGCCTGAAAACATTAAATTATATTTTAGTGCATGCCATTGTATAGTGGCAATACTCAACTATTTCATAATCCGGGAATGTGCATAAAATCATAACATGCGAGCTTGCAACAAGTTTATGCCTGCCATATATTGACATATACAATCCGTACACATAATTACTTTTACCTTATCATTTTATAACAACTATTAATAATAATTCTCTGTGGTGTTAATTAAGAGTTAACGAGTAGCATTCTTCAGGTGTCTTAAAAAGGTGACCCTTTAGATATCACCATTTTGTTATAAACACCCAAATTTCATTACCCCTGGGATCGAGTTTAGAATTGCATTGTAACTGTACGGGCATGCTGAAACTGAATAAATTGTACATGAAAATTCTAATTGAAAGCTAAAACGACTTAGAAATATGTTAGTCCCGTCAGTTGACTCAGTTCCCTTAAAAATGGTTCAACTGACTATAATAATAATAATAATAATTGATGTTTATTGAAACTCTCTTGCAGTATATTTACACTGAATTAACGAGTCCAAAGTATTACTAAAACTATATTTACATGAATACATACAACTGTTAAAACTATGTATAAACATTAAAAATATTGAAAGGTAAGAAATTGTTCGGATCTTAAAGTTCTGCATTTGGTTGTGTTCTTAAATAAAATATTATTGTCTTGCCCATTTCGTAGGCTATATAGGCTACCTGTATTCGCTCATCTTATGTTTTGGGAGCATAAAATGCAGGGGATGATCCTCCTTCTTCATTTTAGTCATATATTTTTTACATAACAGTTCGCGTCTGCTCTCCAATGTTGGTATCTGTGCCATCGTCATCGATTCATTATAATTGTCTATGGAAGGGAAGATGATTCGAAGTGCCCTTGTCTGTATTGATTCTATCCTTTCACTTAAGTAGTCAGGGATCGCTTGCCATATTGGAACAGCATATTCCAATATGGGTCTGATAGTAGTTAGATACACTTTTAGTATATTCCTTTGCTCAACGTCAGCTCTACGAAGTACGCGGAGGGAATATAGCTTGCTTACAAGCTTAGTTTGTAGATATAATCAACATGTTTATTCCACTTGAGATCCCCACTCAATTGAACTCAAAGTAATTTATAATTGGTTACCCTTTCTACTAGGTGGCCGGACATTTTGCCGAAAGACACTTTGCCGAAAGACATTTTGCCGAAAGACATTTTGCCGAACGGACATTCTGTCGACGGACGTTGTGCCGAACGGACGTTTTCCCGAACGGACGTTTTGCCGAACGGACGTTTTGCCGAACGGACGTTTTGCCGAACGGACGTTTTGCCGAACGGACGTTTTGCCGAATGGACGTTTTGCCGAACGGACAGTTTGCCGAACGGACAACTTGCCGAAAATAGAGATATCTTCTGAACTTTAAAGGTTTCGCTTACACGGTTTTAATTTCTGTGATTAATGTCATTGTCAATTTCGATGACAGGAACTTTGATAGTGAAGTATAGTTTTGTTTTATATTCTTTCAAGTTTTTGACAAGTTTACCCAAATTTCGCGATATATATATAAAAGAATAGTTCCCGTATGGTTCAGATAACTAATTGAGTTCCTGGGAATGATCTCTATATAGCGCAGCTGTGTCATCGACTAACTTTGTTCTTAAATGCCAGTCAGATATTAGCTTATTTGTCATAAACGAGAAAAGAATAACACCAAGTTTTGTTCCCTGAGGTATACCTACTATACCACCATTTGGGGATTTCCAGAGTCTGACAAAGAGTTTTTACTGTTTTACGCGCTGCTCCAAATTAATCAGCACATAGTTCATAACCATATTTATTATATACACAAGGTCTGGATATGAGGTATTCTGCAATCTGATTGGTTCTCTACTAGCAGGATATTAGCTCATATCCTGCTAGTAGAGAAAAACAAAATGGCGGCCAAACTGAATTTACGATGTTTTGCAAACGAGAAAACGGCAAGTTGTCGCTTTTTATAGCCTTCACAGGATTAAAAACACAATGAAAAACTCCCACAAATTGTTTTAAGATTAGGAAATAAATTTTTAATATTTAAAATGGTTAAAAATATATATTTTTGAAAAAATAATCGGCCGAAAGAGCGAAGATAAAAACATAAACAAAATAGAAAGATATTGAAAATATTCGAAAAGCAAAGTCTGTGAATTCAGACCTTGTGTATATAATAAAACAGTTATTCCACTCACTCTCGTCGAATATGAGCGCCTCATCGGCTATCAGCTCATATTCGACTCGAGTTCGTAGAATAACTGTTAATTACATGTTGATAATGAACCTCGCTCTCATGAACCGTGAGCCAATCACCTTGCGTAATTTACAGTACTAATGAGAGCGAGGCTCCAGGACCAAAAAGTATGTGTGACGTAATTATCGAAAGGGCCGGTGTATTGTGTTTACGCACTCATGGCCATGGGTTTAGTATATAGGATTGAGGCATTGAAATGAAAACAATAATTAGCTAGTAAGGCTGATACACTGTCACATTCGTTTAGCCTGTAATTGAATTAATTTTCTTTAAGTCAATTGGAAACATCCCCTAACAGTATATAGCCTAAGTGTTATCACAGTTAATATTAAGTTACACAGTTATTCCTATTTTATTAACTGTGGTGTTATGAATTAAAAAAAAAACATGAAGACGAACGGCTCTCATAATTGAATGTCAAAAAAACACTTACTGTATATAGCTATGGTAAAAAATAAACGGTTTTAGTGGCCATCGATCCTGTTTCGGAATGACACAGACGAATGGCTCTCGTAATTTTCTGTCAAACACACTTATACAACAGGGTGTATAAAAAAAATGTACACCCTTTCAACTTCAAATTAACCGTAACCTATTTTAGTAATTTGACGCCGTATAATTTCTCAATTAATAAATGCGTGAAAACAAGGTCTTCTGCACATGGAAATTTAGGATAACTTCTATTTGTATGAAAAAATGCACAACTCAAAGAAAAATGTTTAAATTAAGCATTATTTTAGTCTGCGTGAGATATAAAATGGGCCAGCTTGCTGCAGAACAACGATTATTTAAAAGGTTATGGCTAATTTGAATTTGAAAGGGTGTACATTTTTAAAATTGTTTTTGATACTTCCTGTTTTGAATGGCATAGCCATCGTCAGCACAATGATTAATATTCTGTTTCAGCACTCGTCACAGTTCTTATTTGACTTATACAAGAACTAGATTCTGTTACCTGCAAACTATAGTCGAATTTTTACAGGAGTCATTAAGTAGAAGAAGTATTAATAAAAGTGTTCAAATACAGAACAAGGCCAGGCAGAAGAAGAGCAAGATGAACGCGTGTTCCATAGTGATTTTGATACTGCAATGTTTGTACGGTGAGTTGTCGAATTTATTCCTGCTTTATATATTAAATATTCAATAGTCGTCGAAATCAGTTTTCATTTAGGCTGACTATAGGCATGCACGCATGCTTTAGTTCGTTCTAAATACCGGCTTATTACTGACTAGGGGTCTAAATCTCAAAGTCTGTTTAATCAGTGATGTCAATACTGATTCCTATAATGATTTCTATACAGACTCCTTAATGATATGGGGAGAACATTAACATTCAGTGTTTGTTCAAATGTGATAGAAATAACGTTCTCGGTTTTTCTGCTGAAAACATTTTTTTTGTCAGAAATCATTATTGGAGAGAATTAATGCTACACCCAAGTTTTTCCCTCAAAAACCTAGCATGATAACATCGTTTTCTGACAAGGCTGTTCACTCAGGTATTATACTATTTGGTAAAATCAGTCACTCTGTTAAATCAAGCGTCAGCTGAATTACTTCTGATACCTCATAGCTGATGACATGCAAAATACTGTCAAATTTTATGAAACAATAATAAGCAAAATTCACACTCTTTTTCCAGCAACAAGCAGTGCGAAATTCATCTTTCGTCCTCAATTTTGCAATATGAAGAAGGAAGCTGGGCTATGCCGAGCAAGTGTACCAATGTATTACTATAATCAACGTCAAGGAAAATGCCTTCAATTCATCTATGGTGGTTGTGGAGGAAACCTAAACAGGTTTAAAACTATTGAAGGTTGCAAAAACACGTGTAAAGGTAACGCGAATACGTAGATTTTACGATAGATTTTGCGGTATATTTTGCCCGCATAGAAGGCTATGCTCACATGCATGACTAATAAACAGGCTATTCCAGTTCGTTTGTCACATTCGTTTGTGACACCCTTTTTCCCCTTCGAAAGTAATCCTTCTAAACGGGACAAGTTCATTTGTATATACATGTACTCTGACTAACCCACACGACTTTATACTTATACTGTATATAAGTATATAAGACAATTTATTTCGACTGAATTACACATTTTCAGACCGCGTGTGTTCCATGAAGAAAAAACCAGGGCCATGCTGGGGATACCTTTTACGATATTATTACAACAATAGCTCTGGAAAATGCGAAACTTTCATCTATGGAGGTTGTCAAGGCAACAGAAACAGATTTCGCACTATGCAAGAATGCCAGAAGAAATGTGGTAAGCATGTAGTCACGAATGATTCTGTTTTTGAACGGATTCTCCCATTCCTTTAAAGAGTCTCGGATAATAATAACGGGGCATATACCGTATACTTTAGTTTGCGCAACCCAACGGCACAATATCCTAGAATAAATTAGCTGTCACTAGATCAACGAAAGGCTATTAAATTGTCATTAGATCAGTGAGAGATTATTAAAAAAATTTTTTAAAAAGTTCATCAAGTTTAGGTTAGTGTCCGATAAAGATTAGATTAGATTAAGATTATGTTAGGGTTCAACTTCTTCAACATGTGTCGCGAATTTATCGTATTGATAATTTCGGGCGTGTTTAACAATTTACTCATATATAGTACTAATTCAAAGGTGGAGCTCATGTAGCCTGCGAATACAGCCGGCCTGATTCGCAGGCTAGAGCTCATGCTGCTAATACAGCCTCCTCTCATGAATCGTGAACCAATCATCTTGCGTAATTTACTAATGAGAGCGAGACTCCAAGACCAAAAAGTATGTGTGACGCAATTATCGAAAAGGTGTATTTCCACGATTATTTCTACAACTTCAAGTCTCAAGCTAAGCTTGTAAAAAGTTCGTCGGATGGTGATTATCAACAAAAATAACTTCGAAAGTATATTCATGCAGGCTTGTCAAGCTATAGATGCCTTTAATATTTTTTATAATTTGGTTTGCTACCGTGACGGCCGCCGCAGCTGTAATAATACTAGATTTTTAAAAATATCATTGACTCAGCTGTTGCTATATTTATACTATGAGATAAACTTTTATAAGTTAATGATGGATGTTGGCACAACTTCAACAGCGTCCTTTCTCACTTCTTAGCAGCTAGGTCATGTATTACTCATCAGACAGTGATTTAAATTATGATCGAGCTTGACCTTAAATCTTATAATAACTTTTTTCTTAACTCTAGGTCAGCAGTGAACGAAATCAAGTGGAAACAAAACATTTATGGTTGATACGATTAGTTTCGTAGATGTACATGCATGCATGTTGGCTTTTCAGTTTTCAGTATAAAATTCTTACATATATGTTTTAACGTTTTAAACTTTTACCTATTCTTTTGTATTGTGTATTACATCCAATCTACAAATAAACACTTGAATAACAAAAACTTGTTGTTTCTTTCATATAACAGAAATATTCATTTTTCTCGGTTTATGCTGAGTATAGCCGGCTACCACACGATTTAACAATGTCCAAAAACTGGAGGACGGGTTCGCCCCCCCCCCCCAACCTTTACGGAAAATTGACGAATTTTTTAGCCCTAAAACAGGGCTAAAAACTGAGTGCAAATGGGGGGTTATCGGAAATTTGAGGGTTTTTGTCGGAAATTTAGAAGGCTTTACCCACCCACTTCCGCCACTGCGCGTTCGGCCCCCGCGTTTCCCCCATCCTCCTAGGTTTTATACGCACTACTGATCTTTTCTGGATTATATACTAGCTTGCTTTAACAGCTTGAGAATTTTTGAATTGGGTGAAACAACTATCATCTATCATGTAATTTTGATTGGTCAAAATAATTAACCGTCTCCCTCTAGAATCACTAAAGGATATATGCAAATTAATTAGGTATAAAATAATCATTCAATAAATGTTTTATGAAATGACCTTATTTCAATTGATTTCGGCAAGGTTTTACAAATTCAGTATCCTGCAAATGCTTTGCACCTATACATAATTTTTAGTCGGATTCGTAACACTTTTTATCTATCGTTTCTGTATACCAAACATATACCAAATCAGGAACGCCAATTCAGGGCATTTTTATTTTAATTAGGCTAATTTCTGCTGGATTTAGCCTCATTTGTATTTCTCAATTACATTTAACGAAATCTTGATGTTAGGACAAACGAAGGATTTTAGAGTAGATAAGTTAAGGTGGGTATACTATCTCAAAAATCCTATTCTATAGGGTATCGAATATACATTTTATTCTAATTTTCATAATCTGCATAGATTAACCCGCTGGAAAAGTAGTGTGGGGACACTGTGTGGAAGGCAAATGATTGGTTATTTTGATCAGTGCATGGAATATAAAATTATACAATATATAGCTAACGTTGAAATCCAATCATGTATATCAGTAGTGGAGGCATTTTTTGAGCATCCTGTATATTACGTAAAATTTACTAACATGCATGAGGTTTGACTCGCAAGTGGATTTGAATTATACACGAAAATCAATTGTTCATGTTTTATTTGTTAAACCTCTTAAAACCAGGAACAATTCCCAAGTCCCACATGCACAAAGCTTAAACTGCAAGCTTCCAGCCCAATTCTGCCGTGAATTGAAATAATTATATAATGCATGGAATTCAATGCCCACAATGACAGGCTGCAGCATTTTCATTAAATATTCTATTTGGACAAAGAGACATTGATAATAATAGTATTTGGTATAAAGTATATGAGAAAAATAAACTTAATTTGTGTTGTTCATCTTTTTGGTCAAGGAGAGTTTGAAATATTTATGATGAACAATGTTAACATAGCTACTTATAAGTCCTGATTATTTTAAAAACATGCAATTGCGCGATTAGAGCAGTCTTCATGCATGTTCGTAGGGCCTAGCACGAAAACCAAGTTTATCACTTTTCAAATTCAAATGGAAGTTGTATGTAATTTTGATATTTGAATGCAAAATTTCAGTGGATAAATCATGCAGTCTTACCTTTGCACGAACTCTGGTCATTAGACAATAATTAATTATAAATGTTTAGTATTGTTTACCCATGTGCACCGATGCAATTTTGATATATATATATAAACTTTTGCAATTGAATTATTAATTTTGTTCCATATTTTCCGGCACCGCAATTGTAAACGTCTGCAACGTTAACATGTTGCTATTATGCCATGCAGTTTTGTCGTGAAACGCCAGAAACGGATATTATTAATTTTCAGTTTCATTTGATATGTGTAAAGTATTATAGTCTCTATAATTGAACAAAATCACCTCTCTTCATTTACATAGCTATATATTTTACAAGAGTTTTATTGCATGCGTTATATAACTACTTCAAATTTTAGCTTAATTTTTAATAGTTTGGTCAACTCAAATCCAATTCAAAGACTCTCCAATGCACTCCACTGAGAGGAAAAGATAGTTTTGAGTAAGGGGCGGACAATTAGAAATCCCAGGGGGGGGGGTGAAAATTCCCCAAAAGAAATTCATGCAAAGAAAAATGCCTGGAAAAAAATTCGCGCAGCCATTACGTCAAAGAAAAAATATTCGTGCAAGCAAACAGCAAAGTGCAAATAGTCTTGAAGAAATTCTTGCAGAGGTTAAATGCATAAAAAAATCCTGCAGAGACATGAGACTGAAAAAAAAATCGTGCCGCAAAAATTTTATACCCCTCCTCCCAGGATTTCTAATGGTGCGCCCCTAAGACGGTATTCTTTGTTTGCAATGACGTCATTTTTGGAATTCAGATGTATTGGTCGAGTTTAGAGTCAGTTTAAGACTCAAAAGATGAATTATACCGTTCAATTATTCTTGCTACAACCATTCTCATATAGGAGAAAAATCGTCCACAAGTTGTTTGATTGCCCGTCATTTGGATGAAAAGTCACGTGATTGCAAACAAAGAATATAGTTATATAACCAAAATGTTGAGATTGCCGGATATTTCATTAAGTAGCTATGTTGATCTTTTGTTAAGATTTCATAAGTTGGTTATTAAAAATATATTAGGAAAAAATATTTTTACAAGTTTTGTGATAATTATGTTGACAAAGCTGTCTCGTTAATATGGATTTGAGTTAATTGTGTTGACAAAATTGCCGTATATAAAGATGAAATAATTTGCCATGAAACAAATACGATCTTAGTTTCCTATTGGTGGCACTCACAGAAAACGGAAAATGAATCTATCAATATTCTTCCCATTACTCGTTGCTGTTTTTGCAGGTGGGTTATGTTAAAATTATCTTGTCGGAAAACTGAGAAGATTAGAGAATCTCCTGTACTGGTTAATTCCAGTGTATAGCCTATATAGCGGCAATATAGCGTCCCAATCCTGAAAACTCCTTAGCTCACAAAGAAACTTGTTAGTAATTCACAAGTCGTCACCATCAAAGATTCAGATACTCATGTGTGAAAAACGCTTAGAACTATAGACAGCAACCTTTATTCTCAACCAACTGGGGATTTCAATTAGAGTAATTGAATGCATGCTGTGAATTGAGATATATATCTACCACTGAAATGGAATAATTTGTGCATCTTTTGCCTGGAATCGAAGTATTTTATTAGTTTTCTTGCTGAATTAAGCCGTTCAAGCCCATCATTCATCAAGCAATTGCTCTCAAGCTGTCAATGTTTTAAATGGTCAAGTGCATGCCTGACAGAACAACTATAAGCGTTCACAGCATTCGTGTATATAGTTAAATTATGTGCAACGTACTGTATACGTATAGAGTCAAATTATATAGAAGATCCATCTTACAGGTCTTGGTGAAGCACGCGTTCTCGATGTCTGCCGCTTACCAGCTGACCTAGGTTCCTGTCGTGGCAGCCTCCCACGATATTACTACGATGCTAAGGAGAAAAAATGCAAGAAATTTGCTTATGGGGGCTGTCGTGGTAACACAAACAGGTTCTTGAATGAGGGAGAGTGTAAAAAGGCCTGTGGTAAGTTTTAACTATGTGTTTGCCTGCCTGCAGCCAGTTAATTTACTATTAATAATTCTGAATTGAATTAAATGTATATCATGCATAACAATGAGGTGTATCCTTCTTCAAGGACAATGATTTTATATAGTTATAACAGGAAATGTAGGAGATGAACTGCACAAAAGTCGTTAAACTGCAGGCGCCTCCAGTCTTGTATGTGCTTTCGAAGAAAAGAAATACAATTTTAAATCACTTTTAAATCTGCTCAAAGATCAGTCGATTCATGAGCAGATGTGTTGGACTAAAAATATAGAGTTCTTAATACGTGTACTGAATAGCAAGAATATGGCTATGCCTTTTAAGGTAATTCCGCAGTTTTGCATTGCGCACTTTTACTGCGCACATCGTATAACTTATAATTTCATCCATTATACGTACCGTTTACTGAAAAATCATAATTTTATGACGATTTTATGTTACTTCAAAACATCTTTGGTTACATTCGTGCAAAGAATTACGTTAAAATCAATGTTTTCAAAAAAGGCATACAAACGTGTAGCTAGGGTTCCCTGTGTATGTAGTATATTTATTTACTTGTATTTCACGTTTTGATGCCACAATTCCCTAAAAAGATCGGTGACTCCCGTTTTTTAACTGATAATTTATTTCTTTAATGCATTGTACACTTCATATCCGAAATTGAAAGAAAAATCATTTCTGGATCTTGAAAAAAATCCTTTATCAAAATATGAAAAGAATGTAAAGAAAAATATGTAAAGAAATGTGGAAAAGACATTTATGGATCAGAATTGTACACGTTAGTAGTTTCATTTTGCTCAAAACAGAATATTTTTTCACAAATGATTACAAGATAGATTTACTAAAGCCAAATCCTCGCTAAAAACGTCAATAAAATACCGGGCTGTTGTGCCGGATTTTGCTTTTACTCGTAATGAGCGTCAAGATGGCGCCATATTGGGGTAAAGGTGGTATATTGTGATTGTCATATCTTCTTAACAAGTTCGGTGACCCCGACTTTTTTTGTGCGATTTTACTTTAAGTATATCATAAACTCCATCCCTGGGAAGTTTCAGCAAATTCTCATTTCGGGAACAATTACTGCGGAATTACCTTAATTTATCATTTTGTGATAACAGAAGTGTTAGACTACTACTACAATGTTCCAATACTGACATGGAAAATTTTCTCAACTCTGATTGGCTACGAGCAGTGCAATTTTCGAAATACAGTGCCAACTAAAAATGAAATACAGTGCAAAAATAAAATACAGCGCAAATTTCTTTATTTTCTAAATTTTCTTAATTTTTTATTTTTCAAATTTCTTAATTTTCTTAATTTTTAAATGTGACTTACGCACGTGACAGCATAATTTTTTCATGTATAATATTTTCATATTGATATTAAAGTAATAGTATGGTTTCTCGTGCAATTTGAAAAAAAACATACACTCGTGAGTTTTTCAAAGACTTCAAATTGCACTCGTCCTTCGGATTCGTGTAATTCTGATCGTCTTTGAAAAACTCACTCGTGCATGTTTTTTTCCAAATTGCACTCGAAACCATACTATTACCTATAAAAATATTTAGTACTGGTATGATTGATATTTTAGAGTGTAATAAGGTGTGTACTTTTGACTATAAGCCAGTCTGTGGTTCAGATAGTGTAACGTATCCAAACAAGTGTGGGTTGGAGATTGCCACTTGTAAAAGTGGTGGTGAAATTAGTCTTGCTTATGAAGGGGAATGTCGTAAAAGTGGTAAGTATTTTAATACTTAACAAGCAAAGCAGCTATATATAGCTTGCGCAGAATATAATCGGCTATTGTAGCCTCGTTCGTAGATTTGCTATACAAGTCTATTCGTATTATTTGGCTGCAGGGATAAGCTCAAATTTCTTAAAGTGCGGATTTTAATAGCGTTAAGGGTTGCCCTACATTCGTTTTATCGCTCACTCGTTTTACTCCTTACCGGCAATGCGAGACAAGTTACAATGTTTTACGATGCGAGTCGACCTGTAGTAAGTTTACCTCTTCGTAGTAAGTTTACCTCTTTACCTATTTTCTTATTCCTAACCGATCTACAGAGATGCCTGTGGGAGCGTGCAAGTGTGTGTGTTAATGTGTATGTTAGCCAATCAGCGACAGAAACTATTTGTACTTTACGTCATGTTGTACGTCGTCATATTAGTAGTGAATTAAATTTTAATATCTGTAAGTGTAGCTATATATTCACTGCATGCATGTAATGTCCATTATCAAATCGTTTACCTGGCAATCAATCTGACTGAACTATATATATGATCATAACATTATAACTAAAACCGGAATACTGCATGCATGCATGTAAACCATTTGTTGAGGGTCCTGAAGGGGTAAAATGGGAACTGGGATTGATCTAATTTTAGACTGGGAAAATGGGATTTGGGTTGGTGGGACTGGGATTTGGCCACTGGGAATGGGAAATGAAGTCCTCAAAAATGGGAATGGGATTGAGGTAATGTGAGTCGATTCCCAATTTTTCTACATTTTAAGTGTTTTAAAATACAATTTTGATCCGTTTTCGGTGTCTTTGGTCAATTGGTCATGATTTTTGTTGTTAACTATATTATTCACAGCACTACCTGGGAACAGGCATACTCTGGCGCCCGGAATTCTGGATTTTCTGATTATGCGTGTCTCAGAATGATGCAAATGCCATTTCCGGGATTCAAATTTGAAAATTGCCTTCGGCACAAGCCCCCCCCCCCACCCCCGCGATATTTCATAAAGTGTCCACCTGACCACTTGCACACACGGTGGCTTAAAAGGTCTTAAAACTGTTTATTCTACCGATAAATAAAGGGTTGTTTATTGACTGGGATTTCAATCACTCGGACTGGGATTTCTAATGAAAATCCTACTGGGACCGGGATTTTGCCAAAATTTCAAGTGGGAAATGGGATTGGGACCCCCCTTCAGGACCCTCTTTGTTGTACTTATTTTGCACGATTTTCAACCTTCACTTTCAGTGTTCAAGAGCATTGCAGGCATGATCCATTCAGGCGCAACTGAGAGAGGAAGGCGCGAAACGGGTATTTATTACACTTGCACTCTAAATAATTCTTTTTATTTTATCCCACTGGCCGCCTCCAGTCTTGGCTACCTTAATTATCAGTTTTTGAAATCGGAAAGTATAATCAACCTCATTCCAATAAAACAAAACAATGAGTGATTCCACTTATAGACTAAATTTTGATCAAGGCAAGAAGAACGAAATCCAACACCACAGGTAGAAAGAGCGTCTTAGAATGAGTAGAAGTGCTAAGATTAGTTGCTAAATGTTGTAAAATGAAGAATATAATATAGCCCTGTGAAGTTCGCAAATTTTGTATACAGGAGGATGCCAAAAAATGAGCGCCCCGCCCCTTCTGAAACTAAAATAGACAAATAAATATCAATTCTTATTTTTTATTCGGATAATGACAAGAAAAACACTTTGACTAATTGATCGATCGAACATATCCTTAATACTGTCCATAGGCGTACGAGACAGGGGGGCATGGAAATTCGGGCAAATGCTAGGAAAAATCAAGAAAATTCGGGCAGATTTATCAGAAAATATGTTAAAATCAGGTTATTTCATTACAATTCTCCATAAAAATTCGGGCAAACTTTCAACTGCCCTCTCAGATTGAGAAAACATCAGTCGCGTTTTCCTATGATACTGTCCTAAGCACACAAAAGTTAATAGGCAATAGGATATCCGCGGCTGTTGATAACTTTTCGACAGCGCATTGGCATATGGTATTACTCTCTACAAGATTATGAAGGTAATCGTCGCTGAGATTCTCCCATGTCTACTTCAAACACTCAAACAATTGTTCCTCACTTCGGCTTGTACGTTTATTCAGTTGCCTGTTAAGCTCTGCTCACAAATTTTCCAAGGCGCTGTCGAAAAGTTATCAACAGCCGCGGATATCCTATTTCATGCCTATTAATTATTGTGTTCTTAGATCAAGTCAGAGTGTTTTTCCCGCCATTATCTAATAAAAAATAAGAATTATGATATTTATTTGTCTATTTTAGTTTCGGTAAGGGGGGAGGCCCATTTTTTTGGCAACCCCCTGTATATTTGTATTACGCGCTGGAAAAATAACTATCAATATATTTCGGTTCAGTCAAAAAAATTTTTTCCCGCGCGTATGCAAATAAATAAAAAATTTGCGAACTTCACAGGCCTATATTTTCCTCATTTTACAGAACAATTCGCAACCAAACGTTGCAATGTTACTCATTTTAAGATGTTCTTTCATGCAGCTATGGTAATGGATTTCGCTCTTCTTGTGTAGATCAAAATTTCCTCTATAGCTAGAATCATCCATTTACAGACAAATCAGTCATTTTGCCGAAAAGATTTTTTCAGGGGGGTGTGACACCCACTCCTAGCGACGGCCCAGGTGGAGGCATGTAAGAATAGAAAGACATTTCATGTAGAACAGGGAAAGTGTGAGGAAAATGTGAGACCAAGGGGAGGCCACATAATTTAGACACAATCAGATGGCCCGTTATTTATGCTCACTATAAATGTAATCGCATGTGCATGCAACAGTGTATACAACACAATGATATCTGCCATATAGAGCGTCATGGAACCAGAACACAGGAGTTATACCACAAGGGAAGTGAGCTTTGTATTCATGCGGATTTATATGAACATGAAAGTCTTGAAGTGTACGTTTAACTTATGATTGCTCAGTAATTATATAGTTATATGGAAATTTAGAGTACATTAATTTAAGACTATAAATGAGCCTGCTCAAATTTCATTTTCGAGGCGGTATTCTGGTGTGTCACGTAAAAATACAATGCACATTCAATTTGTGAAAGACTTTCCAATCCAATGCATTTATATATTATTAATAAAATACATTACTTTTTAATCTAGAACAAAAATGTGATAAACCTTGTATTAGGATTTATCTACCGGTCTGTGGTTCTGACGGTCATACATACCCTAACAGCTGTGTAATGAAAGTGGAAGCTTGCCGCAAGAATGAAGATATTTCAGTTGAACATAAAGGAGAATGCAGTAAGTTTGAAATAATTCAAACGCAGTCGATAAAAATGTTTTGCTTAAATATAGTGTGTTTCTTTATCACCCGTGCGGGATATGTACATTAAATAGCAAACACATCTTAAAGATGTGTTTGCTATTTAATGTACAGTACAAGAAGGTCGTGAAAGGGGAGGGGGTCAATATGATTTTCCCAACCAGAGTTTTCTCCACTGAATCGTAGTCACCCGACCATTTGATTTTGACTTTGTAGAAGGTTTTAGAAGGTTCAGATAATAAGTCACTTTTAAAAAAGTTTAGTCGATCAAACAATGTTTATAGCCTATAGCCCCAGCTTGGTCGGCAGCTTGTTAAAAAGCTCGCGAAATGTTAGAAGCCAAAACAAAATAGTTTGTAGAATTGTAGTAGATTCGCTTCTTTAAACAAAGAGGAATTGTTCAAATTGTTGTGGAAGAAAGACTGCGACAGTCAAAAAGGTAACATTCAGAACTACAGTATCTTTGATAGGTATTTATTATATTGTTACTTTAATTTAAATATCGACAGAATCGCAGTCACGCACCGCAGTTACCAGATCCCATTCCCAGCAGCACAATATTGCTGGTGTAAATCCCATTTTCAGGACTCGAAATCAATATCCCATTTTTTCAGTGAAACAACATAGGCAAATCTCAGGTCCCTGCATTTACTAACAAACCTGAGAGCATTTAGTTATAACAATGCTGTTTTTGTTCCATTAATAAAAGGAGATTTTTTGTATGTTACCGTAACACGCGCTCAAAACTAATGCGTATATAATATATCACTTGAAGTTATGACTAAATTCAAAATTTTTATTTTTCGATACGTTTCTCAATCGACAAACAAACTGAAAAACTATGTTTAGTGTTTTATCTGTAAAGTAATGCTAAAATGAAGAGATTCTAGATGATACGCCAAAGAGAAAATGATGTCTGAAGTTCAGTAAGTTTTGCTTATATGCATGGCTGTAAATATGGTGTCAATTTTAAAGCAACATTGATAATTGTATTTTAATTGACAATTTTTAACTATTATTTTATGTTTCTCAACCGGAAGATGCATTTAAAAAGGTAGCTAACTCTATAAGCTAGAGAATAAAGCTAAAAGAAAGTAATTTTGAGAGGAACGCCAAAAAGATTTTAGGTTTTGAGCACTTTTCATTGCAAATACGTGACATTGAAAAAAATTGCCTCTTAAAAATAGTTATACTTGTACTCTAACTATACAGTAGAGAGGTCAGATTTGACTTCCACTACCTCTGAGTCTGACTAGCTTAGTACGCATCTGATTGGTTAATTTGATATATCCAAACGCATATGATTGGTTAATAGTCTCTTAATGGCAGCGGCAGTAGAAGTCAAATCTGAACCTCTCTAATATTGACCACCCTATACTGCGCACCATACACTTCGTAGAATATTTTGGGGAATGGGGGCGGGTATTTCCGCCCCGCCCTTTTTCTCACCCTTGCCGCGCGACGTGTTAGCAATTGCGCCAGGAAAAAATTCCCAGAGTATCAGTAAAATGGAAGGTATAGTGTATAAATTATTCCATGCAAATTTCATGACGCGCCGCACTTTAATGGTTTTCATAGTGGAGAAAATCTATCTATATGTGCCTCAACAAGCAGCAAAATTGTGGAACACGCTGCCATGCCTCTCTAGCCTATTCACTATAAGTATTTTGATTAGTAAAATATACAAAAACGTCGTTATACAAATAAATCTTTTTTATCTAGAAAAAAACTGTGATAAGCCTTGCCTTAGGATTTATCAACCGGTATGTGGTTCTGACGGTCATACATACCCTAACAGCTGTGTAATGAAAGTGGAAGCTTGCCGCAAGAATGAAGATATTTCAGTTGAACATAAAGGAGAATGCAGTAAGTTTGAAATAATTCAAACGCAGTCGATAAAAATGTTTTGCCTAAATATAGTGTGTTTCTTTATCACCCGTGCGGGATAAGATGTGTTTGCTATTTAACGTACAGTACAAGAAGGTCGTGAAAGGGGAGGGGGTCAATATGATTTTCCCAACCAGAGTTTTCTCCACTGAATCGTAGTCACCCGACCATTTGATTTTGACTTTGTAGAGGGTTTTAGAAGGTTCAGATAATAAGTCACTTTTAAAAAAGTGACAGCAAGTTTAGTCGATCAAACAATGTTTATAGCCTATAGCCCCAGCTTGGTCGGCAGCTTGTTAAAAAGCTCGCGAAATGTTAGAAGCCAAAACAAAATAGTTTGTAGAATTGTAGCCGAGATTCGCTTCTTTAAACAAAGAGGAATTGTTCAAATTGTTGTGGAAGAAAGACTGCGACAGTCAAAAAGGTCACATTCAGAACTACAGTATCAGGCTTTGATAGGTATTTATTATATTCTTACTTTAAATATCGACAGAATCGCAGTCACGCACCGCAGTTACCAGATCCCCTTCCCAGCAGCACGATATTGCTGGTGTAAATCCCATTTTCAGGAGTCGAAATCAATATCCCATTTTTTCAGTGAAAAAACATAGGCAAATCTCAGGTCCCTGCATTTACTAACAAACCTGAGAGCATTTAGTTATAACAATGCTGTTTTTGTTCCATTAATAAAAGGAGATTTTTTGTATGTTACGTAACACGCGCTCAAAACTAATGCGTATATAATATATCACTTGAAGTTATGACTAAATTCAAAATTTTTATTTTTCGATACGTTTCTCAATCGGCAAACAAACTGAAAAAGTATGTTTAGTGTTTTATCTATAAAGTAATGCTAAAATGAAGAGATTTTAGATGATACGCCAAAGAGAAAATGATGTCTGAAGTTCAGTAAGTTTTGCTTATATGCATGGCTGTAAATATGGCGTCAATTTTAAAGCAACATTGATAATTGTATTTTAATTGACAATTTTTAACTATTATTTTATGTTTCTCAACCGGAAGATGCATTTAAAAAGGTAGCTAACTCTATAAGCTAGAGAATAAAGCTAAAAGAAAGTAATTTTGAGACGAATGCCAAAAAGATTTTAGGTTTTGAGCACTTTTCATTGCAAATACGTGACATTGAAAAAAAATTGCCTCTTAAAAATAGTTATACTTGTACTCTAACTATACAGTAGAGAGGTCAGATTTCACTTCCACTACCTCTGAGTCTGACTAGCTTAGTACGCATCTGATTGGTTAATTTGATATATCCAAACGCATATGATTGGTTAATAGTCTCTTAATGGTAGCGGCAGTAGAAGTCAAATCTGAACCTCTCTAATATTGACCACCCTATACTGCGCATCATACACTTCGTACCATATTTTGGGGAATGGGGGCGGGTATTTCCGCCCCGCCCTTTTTCTCACCCTTGCCGCGCGACGTGTTAGCAATTGCGCCAGGAAAAAATTCCCAGAGTATCAGTAAAATGGAAGGTATAGTGTATAAATTATTCCATGCATGCAAATTTCATGACGCGCACTTTACTCTCTAGCCTATTCACTATTTTGATTAGTAAAATATACAAAAACGTCGTTATACAAATAAACGGTCATACATACACTAACGTTTGTGTAATGAAAGTGGAAGAATGCCACAAGAATGAAATTATTTCAGTTGAACATGAAGGAGAATGTGGTTGAACATTGTTGTATAGCTAGCGTGAACACCAAACGTGATTGGGTGATTTGCCGGTCACGTGGTTTTAGATAAGTGCAATGTATCCCGCCAGGCAACAAGCGAACTGAAAAGTTGTTGCCGTCCAGACTGGCCACGTACATAAATAAACAAGATGGCGGCACAACTCGCAAGTCTATAAACTTCGATTTTCAAAGTTTGTGTTAAAATAAATAATGTAAAAGAGAAAAAATACACAACAGGCAACAGGATATATTCTTTTAATTTTAAATTCGTTTACACTATTGGGTTTCTGTCATGAAATACAATTGTTGTACGAATGTTATTGATTTTTCTTTCGTAGCTACACAGGATGTATAAAAATCGAGTCGTATAGAAATCAAGCTATTGTTGTAAAGGCCGTTTTCCACTAGGCGGAATTTTCCGCGCGTAGCGAATGTTTGTCTTGTGATTTCTCGGGTGGAACTATAATTAGAAAAGACAAAGAGAAATTCCGCTCCAAGCGGAAAATTCCGCCTAGTGGAAAACGGCCATAAAGCCGGTTTTCCACTAGGCGGAATTTTGCGCGCGGAGCGGAATTTCTCTTTGTCTTTTCTAATTAGTTCCACCCGAGAAATCACAAGACAAAGAAAAATTCTTCTCCGCGCGCAAAATTCCGCCTAGTGGAAAACCAGCTTAAGCCGGTTTTCCATTAGGCGGAATTTTGCGCGCGGAGCGGAATTTTTCTTTGTCTTGTGATTTCTCGGGTGGAACTAATTAGAAAAGACAAAGAGAAATTCCGCTCCGCGCGGAAAATTCCACCTAGTGGAAATTGGCCTTAAAACTTAAAGCGCAAGATTTTATGCGTCTGGCCAGGATTTAAAATAGCTTCTAATCGTATGAAGGAGCATAACTATACATAAACCGTAACTGACTAACCACAAATTACTAATTTGTGGTTATAGTCATATCATCAGTTCAAATAAAACTTGTTCAACTGACCACAGAGCAACGATCTTTCACTGTTTTACGCGTATTTAATTAATCAGCACATAATTCATATGTTGAACGAATGGCCCGACGAAACCAAGTTTTATAAGTTGGTCATGCACAAAATTCTGTCACTTATATTCTTTTTTACGCACCTGTAGATTCAGCATAGTGCAATATGCAATCAAATTACACTTTTTATATATCCTGAAAAACAAAACATGCACTTAATGTCTGTTCTCTCAGGAAATAGCTATTTTCGTTTCCCCCTGAATCTCTATTTTTCTCTTGGTACTACTTATAATTCAATTGCATTTCCGGCATATCACCTATGCGGGTGAGCGAATTTAATACACAAGAGGGTGGCAAGGGGGTGTCGTGAAGGGAGTGGGTGTCGTGATCGTGAGGGGGTCAATCTGATTTTCCCAACCACAGTCACTCGACCAACTACTGGATGGAGAACACAATGCGATATTACTGCAAGGTTATTATTAACGACGCCAAAAATCACTTCACTCAAATTAAATCATAGCTATATACAGTAAGCTTTAAAGCCAAGATTGCTAGCCATCATCAACTCCCTGCAAGCAATGGCATGAATAGCCAAGATCTGTTTCTGACCATCCCTAGCTGGCGCAAGATAGAATTTATTATCCGCTATGTTTCAGGATAGGCTTAAGTTTGAATTTTCTTCTTGGAAGTTGTTATTTGTCCAGTCAGGGAATCCAACGAGCTTTGGCTAGTTGTCACTTGTCAGTGAATTAATTTAATTAGTTCATTAAATGCTTTTGTGAAATCGCTTGTAGTAAAATTTACGTCTGTTTTGAAGTGCCCATTCCCAAAGCGACAGAAATTAAATCTACTTCAATATCTTAAATATTTAGATTATTTATAGCTTCACAATACAAATAACAATGCCAGCAAGCTGACAGAACGAAGAAATGAACCAATCAAATTAATTGTAAATTGATGGACAAATAACCAAAGTTCGTTGGTTTCCGTGACCGGACAAATAATCAAATAATTTTTGTACAACGATATGATTTTGTTCACATTTGTGCATTCATTTCGTCGTTGTGACACCTGCAGTACAGGACAGTGAAGTTTTTAAGCAATGCATGGCAGCCATATTTGCCATCCTCATCAATGTAGTTCTTTGTTAACCGACTACTTTTGTGGGCAATGATAATTCAACCTCGTACCCAGGGCCTGCCCGCCCGATTAATTCGCGGCTAGCCCTGGGTACGAGGTTGATGATAATTTTCCCTAAAAACGGTTATCTTTTCATGTGACGCAATCAAAGACGTGACTGCGTGACATGAAAATGTAACCCAACTAATTGCATGTCTATTAATCATTTTGGCTTTACATTGAACAGATGCGAAATTCGGCACGAATTAACCCATCCTTTCCCTCCCCCTAACCAACCCAGATTCAACTATGGGACAAACACTATGAAGGTGATGTTTTTGATATTTTCACCTTTTTTATAAAACACGCATATTTCTTTCATTTTTATATAGATGATGAAAAGCCACAGAATAAGTAAGATAAACATTCAAGAAAAACATCGCAAATTAATTTTGTTGGCATAACTTACTAGCTTATGTAGTTGTTGTACCTGTTTATTAAAACAGAAATTTACTTGCATCATTTTGTTTCTGTTGCTTGGTTTGTTGATATTAACAGAATAGCTAATGATTCTTACTGGAAATATTGCTCTGAATTAAAGGACTGTCTTAAGGCGGATTTCCAGTCCTCGCACGAAGCTCCTCGCAGCTCGCTGCGAGTGATGCATGAGCACTTTCATCCAATCACAATGCCCAACAGTTCATTTTAATTAGATGCAAGCACTCGCAGCGAGTTGCAAGGAGCTTCGTGCGAGCTAGGACTGGAAAACCGCCTTTATGTTGTTTACCGTAACCGGAGAAAACATGCATGCATGCGCATCAAAATTATAATCAAATAACTGAATAATGCAGTAATCACAGAGTATATAGAAAGACACATCCAAAAACTGTTGCGCCACCAACTTCTTATCGTGGTCTGGGCCGTAGTTAGTTAAAGCTATCTACATGACCTCTTTCTGAATGCGCCTATCACTGTACAAAGAGATCGCATAGTTAATAAGACCATGATCCAAGACCATGCACTTCGTTTTTCCATTCTCCTCCACAGAGGCATTTAAATGCTTTTGTGAAATCTTTTGTAGTAAAATTTATGTCTGTTTTCAAGCGCCCATGCATTCCCAAAGTGACAGAAATTAAATCGACTTCAATATCTTAAATATTTAGATTATTATATGGCTTCAAAATACAAATAACAGTATTAAAATATATATTTTAATTCAAATCGATACAAAATTATTATTTTCGCGTAAAAAATTATGTTCATTTGTGTGGTTATTAAGAGTTTGTGTTCTTATATTCCTTTTGTTAATTGACCAAGCCATTTTTAGATTATAATCATATAGGTATAATTGAAAACGTTTTGTTGTAAAATCCACTCAACAAAAGGATTAATTTAATTAGTCTTAGCTACTTGCATGCATTGTCATAGTAATCACATGACAAATACGATTATATATAAGCACTTTAGTTTTTGTGAGGATTAATCAATCTTAAAAATGAAAAGGTACACAAAGTGAGGCGTCTTATGTATGGGGGTGGTGAGGTTAAACTGTTTATAAACCCATATCTGAGACTGAGAGGCAATGCCAACGGAAAGAATATTTAAGGTGGCTCAATACAGTTTTTAAAAAAATGGAAAATTCACGATTTAGATGCGTATTTTTGGACAATTATTACTTGTTCATAAACAAAAAGTACCTTACTTATATAAAACAACATCTAAAGAGTTTGAATTTTTGCACAAACGTTACGCAACTGCCGTTGCTATGGCAACAATGACGTTTCAAGATGGCGGATATTTTGAATTTAAAGTAATTTAACTCGCATAAACGACATCGGTGACCCCCAAATTTTATTTAAAAAAATGATTTCTCTTAGTATAATAAATTATTTTGAAAATTCTGTGGAGCCAAAAATTTTTAAAATTACGTAAAGGTGATTATTCATAATAATTTTTTTTGGCACCACAGAATTTTTTTTGAATTGTCAAAATAACTGATTATACTAAGAGAAAGAATTTTTTAAAATAAAATTTGGGGGTCACTGATGTCGTTTACGAGTTAAATTACTTTAAAGCCAAAATATCCGCCATCTTGAAAGTCATTGTTGCCATAGCAACGGCAGTTGCGTAACTTTTGTACAAAAACTCTTTAGATGTTGTTTTATATAAGTAAGATACTTTTTGTTTATCAACAAGTAATAATTGTCCAAAAATAGGCATCTAAATCTAGTCTTGAATTTTCCATTTTTTAAATAACTGTGTTGAGCTACCTTAAATAATATTTATAATTCTAGTTGTATATAGGCTAATGGCGTAATGCAAAGCGTGAAGAGAAACTTCCATATTTTTCCCATGCTGGAATCAGCTGGCAACAAGTTAACGAATTAATTATTGTCACTGTCACCAACATTAATTCGAGATTCTCTAACACGCAAAACGATGGATCCGAATGAGTTTATCAAGTTATCCCTGTCGGATGAGGGATCTGTTCCTTCTATATACTAATACAGAAAAACACCATTTACATAAGATTTGAATTTCGTCTGACAAATAGCAATCAACTGAATATGTTGTATAAAATAATGATACTCATAAACTGATCATATATCCTATAGCCAGTACCGATGGCAACTTATTAATTATATATTAACAATTTTAAATTTGGGTAGCATTGAATGTGAAATGATTCTTTTTCGCTCAAGCATCAAGTTTCTTCAATTTATAGTAAGACGTCCTACTTCATATATTAACTATAGTTTAGTTTCAATGCACTGTTGCCATTTTATGGGTATCGCCCATTCCACATGCAGGAGATAAAAGCAGACTGATTATTTAGACTGGAAGGATAACTCAATCTGTCCTAGACCCTGTTAATATTCAGGTATATAAATACAACAAGAATTATAAGATGCATGATTCTAGCTTTATTAGCTAGTGTACACTCAATAATCATGGTCTATTACAAATCTAGCATTCTGATTCAACTATGGACCATTTATCATTCAGAAAAAAGATAGCGGAAAACTTTTGTTTTGCAAAGGTCTTTCCTTGATGAACCAAAAGGACTACAAAATATATGGCTGAAGACTTTTAATTAATGGCATCATTTAACCATATTCTCCTTGCCTTTCAAGTGTTTTCCTGTTTTCAACATGATTTCATGTTCACAAATATAGCAGCAACATCAGATAAGATTTCCTAAGCTTTCGCCTTTCGTTGACTCTTCGCTTATAGAGAACTGCATGGTTGAATTATTGTTAAATGGATATATGTGTTATTCCAGGAGGACACCGGACGACCTAGACAAAACCCGGTGGCATTTGATTTGGCAGAGTGGAATTGGAAGCTGCATACTACACTCTTTTCCCATGTGACTGAGGACAGATCGTGTGTTACTGAAATTGAACCTCGGTAACAAAGGTAAAAAGTATATATACATGTACTGTAACCGTGTTAAAACAAACAACTTGCCTAAAGTTTAGAGATTAGCCGGTACCTTGTGTATATACAGGGTGTCCAAAAAAAAGTCCCCCTATAGAAATAACTCTTTTGTTGTTTTTGTTGTTAAACGTGCGTTGTTATACTCTAGATCTGGGAATTTAAAATAGCTTCCAAATCGAACAGCAATACAGAAATGTCAAATTACAAATTCCTCTTACCGTCAGTTCGAGTAAGAATGGGTCAACTGGCTACAGAGCAACGAGTATTTTTCGTAACAACTCGTACGTTAACGCAAAGTGTAACTGAAGTGTTAAATTATTTGGACGAAGGGATGTTGTAAATACTTCCGCCGTTCATGTACAATTAAATTAAATTCCCAACGGTATAACAACGCACAAGAGTGATGTCTAAAGGGGGACTTTTTTTGTAGGACACCCCGTATAAAGTATCCACGTATCTTAATTAAGTAAAAAGAATGTAAAAATGTATTTAGCCTCCCATCTCTATCGAACCCCCCGTTTCCAATTAGCCCCCCAGTCCAGAACTATATACTGGAAAAAATAAGCCCCTGGGGTGCTAAACAGCTAATGCATGACCAATGTTGTGGTATACTCGCACGCAGATTTGATTTATTACTTATTTATTACTTTATAAAATAATCCTGTTTGGGCAGTGCTTTGATCGTTCTGATTTATTGCTTGACAAATGGATGAATCCCAGAGCATCTCTGATTTATTGCTTGACAAATGGATGAATCCCAGAGCATCATATACTGTAGACCGCAGGCGCCACTAAAATCAGTCTCATGCATGGGCATGATAGTAGCCTATCTCTATAAATAAAGACAGTCTAAAAGGTAGTTGTAAATCATAAATGACATGGTGCTGCAAATCATAAATCAACTAAAAAATATTTAGAAGATCACTAGTCTTATTCAGACACTTCCCGAATTTACTCGAGTGCGCATGAGCTTGAAATCGACATGGACAATGTAGCCCATTGTAAGTAATTTTCATCACAATTAAGTCAGCGAATTCAGAAAGTGCCTAATTGGAAGAATTTAGCTTCATTAAAATGTAGAACACTAGGGGTTAACATTTTGGGGCAATTTTCCTTGCAAGTTTTTAAAATTTATCACGGCGAAAAGAACTGCATCCGGCGAAGTATTCATGTGCATGAAATGGTAATGCATGCCTGCATGGCATAGCTTTAATGCACCTAAGAAAATGTTTGCATTGAACCGCAGGAATATTGATTGCAAGAAAGCACCACTAAATTTAGTTTAGATCTTATCTTGGTTGCATTGAGCTGGTGTACACTGTATACCTTGCACGAATTACAATAAGCTAAAGTATATGTATGTGCATGTGTGTTGTTACAGTTGAGTTCCTAATTTTCCTAATTAGCTTTGCATTTTTGGAAAACTCTTAGTTTGCAAATAGTTTGAGGCTGTGGGAATGGTCGAGTGAAGCTAACTTGGTCATCAAGACCAAAGTCGTGATGCTGTCCACCGCACAATGGACCTTTCCCCTTATAACTAAAATTTCGATCTAGACAAAAATTTCATTACAGCTTGAAAGAGCATCACAAAATTAGTAATATTCCAAAGTTTTGTTGCAAAATCTTGTAAAATGCGGAAAATATAGCCTTGCGAAGTTTCCCGTTTTTCAGTCATTTTGTATTACAAACGGGAAATTGACATACGATTCGGGTGTTGGGGCTGCAATTTCCCGTTTGTAATACAAAATGACTGAAAATTGCAAACTTCGCAAGGCTCTATATTCCTCATTTTACAACATTTCGCAACGAAACTTTGGAATATCACTAATTTTGTGATGCTCTTTCAAGCTGTGATGAAATATTTTTCTAGACTTGCCTAGATCAAAATTTTGGTTATAAGGGGAAAGGTCTAATAACGGCACACCCGTAGAGCGAGTTAACTCCACAAATATTAGGGTCATCCTGTTACTCCTGGCGGCACTATATATAAGGAAACTATATGAATAGTTTACCATTTAACATTCGTAAGAACTTGATGCAGGCACTTGTTTTATCAAAACTGTACCATGACGACGTAATTCAAGTTCCTCAATTTAAGAACACCTGTAGAAATTAGGAACTGTAGATACTACCGAGTATTTTGTAAAGAGGCCAAGAATTTCTTAGTCTTGAAAGCATGGTACATATAATGTAATTGTATATTTTGGTAAGCGTCACTCTGTAGATGTATTGCCAATAAATCGTTATTATTATAAATTATTATTATTATTATTATATTATAATTCATTCCAAAATCTGACCTAAACCTCTAAACAATGACCTTGTGCCGATTTACTGCAAAAAGAACAAGATCAATTACATTGTAGCGTAAAGGAAACTTTTCAGTGATATTCAAACTGAATTACATGCATTAGATGCAAAATTATATATGCTTTGTGTTTTTGTGGATCGTTTTTGAAAACTATGAGAATTGATCAAAAGGGGGCTCAAGGTTATAAATTTTCTAAAAATTGATATATAGTCACAGTATAGTCTCAGGTTTGACGCAATCAAAACAAAGTTGTATATAGAAGAAACTGTAAATGACGAAGAAGATGAAAACAAGGAGAAGCCAAGTTACAGCAATAGAGTAAAGGGTATAGCCTAGCTCCTTCGCATGCATGCAATTTTTTTAAAGAGCAAGAAAGTGGTAACACGAGGAATTGATAAATGAAAAAATTAAAACTCAACGTCGAACGATAACGCTTCTCGGCATTACCTCGTAGCTCATGCATAATTAGCCTTTCTCACGAAGGCCAAAATCCGCCATTTTTGGGCTAGTGTCTGCCTTCGTGAAAGATTCTAGACAATTCAAACAACGTGAAAAGCAACTTTTAAAAGTTGTAACTGTAAATTTACCATTATACTAACAACTACAATACTGAAAAGTTGTATTTTGTGGTGCGGAGACTCTCAAATTAATTTAAATGTGGGAAAGACAGTACCCCAAGACAGTACTATAAGAACATTATATAGGCCTGAATTATATTGGAAAGTGAACAAACACAAAAAGTAAACAAATCATGCGAATGTTTACAAACTATTGTTCTTATATAAGACCTTATAATTCTCTACAGCTAAAACACACTGCTCAAACGATATTAATTAACATATACAACTGCCCACGTCTATATAGGATTAAAAAGATCCGAAAGATGAAGAGAAAAATTATTTCCATATTATAATTGAATAAATAGATGTACGATCATTAACTCAATCTCCTCAACTATTGTTTAAAGCTAATTGGATAAGGTTATATGTAGTAGCTATGTTTATTTATAGAAATAAAAAGAGGATTTATTTTTTTCAGTTAATTGGAGAGTCGTAAATCATTCTTGCTGTAACCAATATTATTCAATTATATTCATGCATTCGCTGATTTTAAAGCCATCCGCAAGAACCTAAATCCAGCCTCAACTTATATTATACATGCAAAATACAGATACACAATCTATGATATGAGCCATTTATAATTCAATAAACGAAACGATAATTTAAAAAAACGGTAATCTTAAAGGTAATCCAACTTTGGTATGTTATAGTGTGTTTTAGGTCAGATTAAGTTTATAGATTTACTTTTTCATACTAATGAAGATCAGGCTATAGACCCCTTTACTATTACTAATCGTTTCTTTTCAGAAACGTTACATTTCATTTCAATTTCAACGAACCTATTTCGAGCGTCTTTCTTTTAATTACGCAAATTTTTGAAATTTTAACAAAATTTAGACTGAATCTTCAGTGCTAACTATATACCGACCCAAAATGAATAATATTCATCTTGCTCATTACAATAAGTATAATCATTTATTGCATGTTTGTGATTCGTTCTTAAGCCTTTATAGTTGTGTTTCATTGTTATAACTGCAGTCCCAAAACCTGTTCACATAGGTTGTGGCGGCCCATATGGGTGTGAGGTTTTAAGCCTCTCAGTTTCCATTCATTGCAAGTTCAACTGTTTTCTTTCAATCACAATGCTAGACACTTTACTTTAATAAGATGCAACAAATTGCATGCAGCGAGCATGCCAGTTGATTCAGTAAGATGAGTGGATATTCGCATCCCATGCAAAAAATGACACATGTGATTTCACATGTGAAATGGAAACTTCATGCATGTAAAAATAATATTTCAAATGTGAAATTGACTATGAAGTTTTGATATGTCAGGAAACCATGGTGAAACCGAGTCATACAGTATATGAGAAATGCTGACAATGACAAACTGAAGGCATTGAATCAGGTAAAATTGCTTGGAATCACATTTGATAAAAAAACCTTACATGACCCTAATTATCAACGCCTGCATGTAATATAATTAGATCTAGATTTCATGTGCACATTAAACGAATATGAGATTTTCTATATGGCGAAGCATTCAAAATGATCATGCATGTGTGAGATTATTACTGGTAAGTCACAGATGAAAAGTTCAATGCACTTTGCAAAAACAAATTTCGTTTTGTTTTGCTTGGATAAGGCTCATGCATTCGAGGATAAGATATCTGTATCGTTTTGCTTTGCATTGGATAAGACTTAACCTTTCATTATTCAATTTTCTTTTGCATATATTATAGTGGAATCAAAGACATCCGCTCAGTAAATATTACACAACCAACGTTAGTGAACAATATACAATTAATAATATCTCAAATTCATGAATATGAATGATCGGTGAACAAAGGAAACGAGTAGAATTTCGTCAACTTTAAACTTAATTTTTTTAAAAATACTGATTCATTTGTGAACTTGGGATGTCATAACAAAACCTCCAATTCTTTGTTTGCAATGACGTTATTTTGGGATTTCAGTTGACGGGCAGGTATAACAAAAAATGGCTATTTTAATGCATTGATCGAGTTTAGCGACAGTTTAAGACTCAAAAGACGAATTACCGTTCAGTTTTTCTTGCTACAACCATTCTGATATAGGAGAAACATCGTCCACAAGTTGTTTGATTGCCCGTCATTTGGATGAAAAGTCACGTGATTGCAAACAAAGAATTCCGACTTTACCAGATACTCAGTCAATAGTTCAGTCCTCATATACAGTCAAATTTGATATATTACATGAAATCAAACATAGACGAACGCCATCATAATTGCACAACAAACATAATTGTCCATTATCGTGAAAATAAACAGTCTTAGTAATTAATCCATTTCATATTTTGGATGACAAAAATGTCAATGTGGTGATAAATGTTTTGCGTCAGAGCACTCACTACAAGTCTTATAAAAGCAGGTTGTTTTGGCTAATACAGTCAGTCTAAAGCAGTCAAGAATTCAGCAGAAGAAGAATTCCAGATAAACTACATAACGAAATCTATATACTAAAAGCAAGATGAACGCTTGTTTGATATTCATTTTGATAGTGCAAAGTTTGTTCGGTGAGTTTTCCACTAGTTATATGGACGCTATTATTTTGTGTTAAAATGTAATGTCTTAATCTATTTAGTCATGCACATATTTCCATTGCAGCGAAGGTTATAGATATACTCCATCCAGTTCTATTTAATTAATTCGAATCACACGCACTTTTGAGACTTGAGTGCATGAGTGAGTCAAGGACTAAAGGGCATGCATGCATGCGATTCACAGCTGCATGTATAGACAGTAAATTAAAACTTCTGCATGAAAAAGCCTATATCTTACAGATTAATTCATATTTTAAGTTAATTCAAATCCCCAACGACAAAGTAAAATGTCTTCAACATCTTAAGGATTATATACTTGCCTATAGCACCAGCAACGGTATATCGGACAAACACACTAGTCTGGAAAACTACCTACTATATACTCGATGTTTCTGTTTTACTCCAGAATACAATAAAGTTTCATTGTTTGCAGGAATTTGCACTGGACTTTCAATGTCGAATAGGTACTACAGTTTTCGATTTGCCCATGATTTATAATTATCTAGTTTGATTCTAATTTTAAATTACCTCTCAATTTTCTCACAAAACCTAAATCACGCTATATTACTGTACGTCTATAGTATAGGTTTATTACTCACGATCTGTTCATGTGATCTACAGTAGCTTGCATGCAGGTGCCCAGGGCGAAACTTTCCTAAGGGGCCATATCAGATGACATAATTGCAGCAGACGCGGAGAAGCGGTGTTTTACACAATGTTACCACTAAAAATCCATATGAGCAGGTGGTATATAGTCGAGAGGTGGTATATAGGCAAGACGTCTCGACAGACATGCCAAAAGGGGGGGCAGGGAAGAATTTTACTCCGTGCCAATTAAGGCCATTAAAATTTCTTGATACAGGATGGCCAAACTGAGAATATAAATCCTAGCTGCGTTAGTCCCGGATAATATGAAATAAAGCGTAACATGCTTGCAAAACATTCATTTCAATCACGCAACACAGATATTTAAGTGAACGACTTTTGGTATTTTTCCCGATATTTTTTTCAAGAAAAGTTATACTTTGGCAATGTATTTAATACTTGTTTATTTAAAGTACGATTACCACGAGGCCCTATATAGCCGCGAGATCATTGATATATGAGCGAGGTAATTCGGTAAGCATGGCCTTCGATTCTTTTGAGGTTAATTAATTAGAAAAACATCAGCTAGGGCCTAGGCTAATTGATAGCTGCGAAATATGAGTAATAAAATATAATAATTCGATTTTTCAGCATCAAGCAGTACGTCAACAATTCTTCAACCAAAACATTGCTCATTGAAGAAAGTGACTGGACCTTGCCGAGCATACATGCCAATGTATTATTACAATCAAAGTCAAGGGAAATGCATTCAGTTCATTTATGGTGGTTGTGGCGGGAATGCAAACAGGTTTAACACCCTTGAAGACTGCGAAAAACAATGTGACCGAGGTAAAGTATTTTTTGGCAACATTATTTTTATTTTATGATGTGAATTTATATTGAGAGCAAGACTTGCGTGTAGTTAAGATAATTACATAACATTTTAAATATACAATTTTGGTCCCCATGTATATACTTTTTCACATGCAACTCAATTTTTTGTTCCGAGTTCAAATTTAGAAAACTACATACACGCGCGAGTGTGCTTTTCAAGGGACGGGTACTGTATTTTTGCGAACTAATTTTACCATTCTCTAACTATTGCCAAGACAATCAGAATTGTTTATTTTAAAAGTGTATATAGATAAGGACGGATTGCGATACAACTATTGAAAAGTACAAGCAGAACTTTTAGAGCGAATGCCCGTCGTCGGCATATTCCGTGATATTCCGAGTTTTCACAACGCCTCTAAAAAGAACTCTTTTGGATCACGGTCAAGATATCGTAAAAAGCTGCCCGCTCCTGCAGCCAATCAGATTGCAGGAAATCAAAAATATCACTAGGTATGCACAAATAAAAAATAATAGATATTTTGTTTATTCCGTTTTCATTAGAAAAAACCTGTGTACGACCTTGCCCCCTCATATACAGGCCAATATGTGGATCAGATGGGAAAACATACTCCAGTAACTGTGAGTTTGAAGTGGCGGATTGTTTGAGTAATGGAAGAATCAAGAAAGTTCACGATGGAGCATGCAGTGAGTAAAAAGCACTATTACAATTAGTATCTCTTCATTTTATATGCATTGTTTTAATTACACTGGCTCAAATAGGATTTTTTCCAAGAGGTGAAGGACAACATCATCCAGTCCCAAATAAATAAAAGATAACTATTATCCAGATCCCACCAGTGACTATTAAACGGTCAACACTTTGGTTAGTAAAAGGAAAATAAAAAGTGCTGATTACCTTTTTGTTCTTTTAAGGTGTATGTTCCCTTGACAAAGATCCAGGTTTCTGCAGGGGTTACTTCCCACGATATTTTTACAGCTCCAAGTCGCAAGCTTGTGAAAAGTTCATATATGGTGGCTGTCAAGGAAACCAAAACAACTTTGTAACTCTTCAGGCCTGTCAAGATAAATGCCTATGACTTGGTATGATGAAATATTAATTTGTTTCACTGGCCAGACCTTTTTCATCATTGTCCAGCCATGCATCGTCGGTATTATGCTTTGAAATGGAAACACGAGCTGGTCATTACTTTAAAATATCATATGTTGCAAAATTTCAAGGCAAATTTCTAGGAATTAATACTAGTCGAATACGAGCATTAATTTTTTAGCGATACCCAGCAAGCCTTTCGCGCTCGTATTCGATTTTTCCGCTTTGCTCGGGGACAACCTTAATTGAAATAGCTGTATACTGCGGGTTAATTTAACTTCCAGTATTATTTTGCAAGTACATCTTCTAGGATATGCTCCTTTTCACATTGTATAATCATAGGGCCGCGGTTTAAATCTTGACTGTCGTCAATTAAATGAATTTTTTTTTTAAATTTTAGGGCATTGCTGAGAACCACATTATATGTTTCCAAACAGGAAGCAAGAAAACGCATATGATTTATATTATGATTAGTGTGATAGTGCAGTAAATGATTTTCTTATATGACTGTAGTGTATTACTGTACATGGTTTTCGATGCAGTTTGTACTGTAGTACTGTAATATTCTTGTTTGTGTTAATCACTCAATTTACGAATAAATATTTGAATCACCATTAGTTGTTGTCTTTTAAAGCACGAATTGTAGTAATATCTGTCTTCTAAAGCACGAATTGTAGTAATATCTCAACCGTGAGTCGCTCTGTCTACAGTAGCTCGATCCGATTCAGTTCATACTGTATGTGTTGCAACTGCGGCAGAATGGTTTATCGTATACGTTTCCACCCGATAGATACAGTAGGACTTTCAGATAGATATTTTCTTCTAAATAATCCCTGTTGTATTAATCACTCTGGAGTCCGGTCTAGTTACTACTTTACAATGCGCTGCTGCATGTGGTTTATGTCTGAACTACCTGACTAACCTGAGAAAGATTTCTTAAACGAATGGTCTAGTGTAGCTACTATTCTGCAAAAACTGTGTTGTCATGGTAAAATGCCACAAATATAAAATGCTACACAAATATAAAACACACGATAACTAATGTTTCCTTAACGTTAAATACAGCAGACCATAAAATGACACAAACAAAACATGCAATAAATACAAATAACTTACAACTTGTTTTGTTATTACACCATATAAGACACTAACTGTCAATAACGTTCAATAAACAATACGTGCATTATGTAAAGACAAAGTCAATGATATATACTGTAACATTTATAACATGCCATCAGCAACACACTGGATACAACGTATCTATATACGAAAATAAAGGACAACAAATAAATAAGAATGTCTTAAAAACAAACACACACACACACATACATATCTTACGCACACATCCAAATATAAACCCAGACTGACAAATTCACAGACAGACAATAACTAATATGCAAATAAACAAAAAGAAAATCACAAATAAACAGACAAACAAACAAGCTCATGCACACATTCAAAACTAGAACCCCCCAAGGGTATAACAAGGGTAATTAAGGTATATTGGTGAAATATTGATTGATATAACAAACTCACCAAACATTCAGCTCTTAGGTACTTCGTTATGTTTTAGTAAGGACGATTTGCGTCTTTTGGTCGTTTCTGTTGAACCTTGAGTCTTTTATCTCCAATCTGAAAACCATTCATTGCTTGTATGGCCATTGCTGCTGAGGTAGGACTGTCGTAACTCACAAAACCTGCAACGTTAATGTAGGGTTATTGTGATGATGGTTGTGCTGTGATAATATGGGTACGGTACGTTTATACCAGGTACTGTACAGGTCGCAATTACTACGATTTGGTTACACCTAGTTATAAGTACACAGTAATCTCACTGTATACCTACATACATTTTGTTAGTACAATATGGACCAGGTAACCTTTTGACATATTCAAAACCGTAATTAAGTACTGTATGTACATGTATATTCGTACATTTTATGAGGCCCAGAAATGATTTTATTGGCAGAGAAATGTTAGACACACAATATCATTACTATTCATATCTACTGATGGCAACAACAACGATGATGATGATGATGATTGTAATGAAGATGGTGATGATAGTGGTGTTGATAGTGATGATCATGATGAGATTGATAATGATATCAATGCTGTAGTGGTGGTGACAATGATGGTGATATAAGCAATATTGTAATACATTATACTAAACTCACCAAAACATTTGCTCATGCCAGATACTTTATCAATGAAGACTTTAGCACTGACAACTGTTCCAAATGGACTGAATGTCGCAAACAGATCAGCATCTTGAAATTCTTTGGGTAGATGGTAGATAAACAGATTTGCACCTTCAGGACCTGAAGAGAATTTGAAACAAAACAAGACAATGGCATGTTTAATTAATAAAGCAAATATACAGTATTAATATTACTGTGATAAACATTTCATACTATTATGTATTGGTGGGTTTCAGTTGGCGTTATACGTCCAGAACAGCATACACTGTAGTGTTTGACAATTATTGGAGTAAGAAAATCAAACTACATTAATTATTTGGTCATTTCTATTAATTTATTACAAATATACAGAACTACTACATATATTTTCTCACTCTGATAACTGCCGGTTGACCACCATCTGCTGCAAGTAGTGCTTAGTGAAACAGGGATGGAAATAAGGGAAACGAATTTGACCGGTAATTTTTACAAATTTGACAAGGCAAAATATTTGACCGGTGTTTTTTTAAAAGCAAAAAATCATGGCATCACCAGTGGGGGGGGGGGGGCTACATTAGAAAACGCCTACTGCCTCCTCCTGTAAAAATTGAAGTCATATGGACTATCACTATCAATAATCGTTCAAGACACTTATTAAAAATCAATATGTAATGAAATATCAATATATACCCTACTGGCTACATAACAATATCAACAGTTTATTAACTACAACTACAACTGTCTTGAGTGTGAACTTTTGCAATAAAATATTACAGAAAACAAGAATTAACTTGCTTATCAATGTCTCACTCTGTCACCAACTTTGACATAAATTCCGGGCTAATGCAATGCAGATTCGTACATGACACACTGCAGTGCTTGGGGATGAGTCTAGCTATATAGGAATACATTGTTCCATTACAACACTAATAATTAGACTTAAACAGTCAGTAACTCTGTAAATAAAGGTTTTAACATGGAAAGCAGTCCTTCAAAATTTGGTGCTTTCACCCTCATCAGTTTTTGAGTTGAAACTGTGATTGAGGTCTTAGTTTGTGGGCTCACATTACAAATTATTCTGCAGCCTCTGGAAAGATAGTAGTTTATTTACATGTGCTTATCATTCTCATAGTCATTCACTTGACTATGTAATGTATCAGTATTTTCCTCCTCACTGCTCCTTTCACTGTCAGCTACATCATTGTCCCAGGTCACTGCATCTGATAGGTTCAGGAACAAGCCAGGATCTTTGTCAAGGTTTGGTTTCTTGGACGTTGTTCGTTTCTTGTACTTCTTTCTCTTCTTCTGGTTCAGTCTCCTTGGCTTGTCATTATACCAATTTGTCACAGCTTTGATGATTACTTGTGATACTGGCAATTTTGCCATATCAGGACCAGAAATGTGAATGCGCAAGTTGTCCTCAACAGCTTCTTCACCAAGCCTATTTCGCCAGTCATTCTTCACTACAGCCATATGGCTGAAAAATCTCTCCAAGGTTGCATTGGAGAATGGAGCACAAAGACACAGTTCAATCACAGAAAACAATTCTGGGTAGGATTCACCTTTGATTTGCTTGAGAGTTGGCCACAACTGTAAAGGTTCCATGCTAGTTATATTGTTTCCCATAGGGTCGCAGGTATACTTGACAAGCTGTAAGTACTGCTCCTCCAGAATGTCAGAACTTATATCAGTGCCAAGAACTGGCTGGAACCTTTCATAAATTCTCTTAAGTGATGTGATTTGATTACAGAAGCGAGAAGACAGTTCCTCCCAGCTAAGTGGTTGATCAGTTGAATTTATCCAGACTGAAGTGCGTAGAACTCTACAGACATCATGCAGCACGTTATCTCCATCTCTCGATTCCTTTGTCACAGCCTCTTGCATTTCCGTTCTTTCCTCTTCTGTTTGAGATGCCACGCTCATTTGAACATGCCACTATGTTTCCCACTATCATGCCTGCACTTGCCAAAATTGTACCCTTTGCCTGCTCCACATTGGTAAGCTTCACTCCCTTGTAAACACTTTCTTCAATTTGTGACAAAACGTTCTTCACCGTAGGAAGCTTGAACACGTGGGCTGGATCTTTCTTGAGCTTTATATACAACATTTGGTAATGAAGCAGTGTGTCGTCCAATGAATCGAGAATTAGCAGAATGTTTATTTCAGCCTTTTGAAAGATCACACTGAATTTTCTTGCAGAGTCAAGTAGGTCAATCAGCAGTGCACTTCTGAGCAGTAATGGGGCACATTTCAGCTTCCTTAGTTTCCCACGCAGCGCTTCACGGTCACACGCTTTTTTCGACGTGTGTCTGCAATAATGTTCTCTATGTGCTGCACATAAACCCCCAGTTTATCAACCATCTGTGAACAGGCTCTCAGTTTATGGTCAATCCATCTGGTACCGCCACACTTTGCTGGTCTTATTTGATTGTTTTCAAATTCGTACACATTCTGCAAGATGTGATACAAGACTTTAAGTTCCCGGACTTTCTTTGAGCTGTTCTTGTACATGTAAAACAAGTATCTGAGTGACTCTTCAATTTGTTCCAACTCAGAAGACAAAGCATCCTTCAAACATAATTCAAGACGGTGGGAAAAGCACCACACAAATGCAACCCAAGGCAAATCTTTCCTAAAAAGAGTGATCAGTCCATTGACCAATCCAGAGTTTGTGGCAGTACCGTCAGAAGGCAAAAATACCAACTTTCTTAACAGGTCACTTAACCCTCTTTTTTCAAATGACATTTCAATGGCTTGCTTAATGCCCTTCGCATCTTGGGAAACAGGATCTTTGAGAGCAAAGAACGAACACAATGGTACAAATGTGTCTGAGTCAACAAATATAACATAAATCAGTTCCTTCTCTACGATGCTGGAATCGGTAGACCCGTCGCACAGTACAGTGAGAAAGTTAGCACGAAGAAGTTTGTTCTTGACATGTTCGTTGAAAATTGTTTCACTTATATAGTGAATAAATTCCTTGCACGCGTTTCTATGATCATAAGCTGCAGGAAACTTAACACCATGCCTTTTTTCCATTTCTAACCAATCCGGGAAATCTGAGTAAGGCCTTGCCTTTTTTGCAAGTAAATAGGCAATTTCGAACGATCGCACAAACAGCTCACGCTCATCTTCAGACATTCGCGCAAAGGATTGCTTCAACGGATTGTTCTCTGGTATTCTATTGACAACTTGCTTGCGATAGTTTTCCCCCATAACTGATCGCTGCTCATAATCAATCGCAGTGACATGTGGTACACTGGTATCATGTTCTTTAACTGCATTTTTCTGCCAGTTAACACTCCCTTCTTTCACAAATGTATCATTATAGTTTCTTGTTGAAACAATACTTTCTCGCCATTTTGAACGTGTTTTACAGAACATGCTATTGCCTTTAATTTCAAGCCATTTAAACTCAGTTTTCCACCTTTGAAAAGTTCCTGGTTTTGGAAGTTTGTTCGCCATTATGTTACGAAAAAATTGCTAATTCCCGCCAGTGATTCCCGCCCTTCTCAGGACGCAAGCGCCTGCACGCTCAATATCCAGCGGAAGATACATTTTAGTGCATCATATATGAAGTACTGCAGTTCTGATTTGTAATCACAAGAAAATTCAAGACGACGCTTCGAAAAACACTATCGAAATTAAGCACTCAGTAAACTATACGAAACCTGTTTGCGATTACTTTACTATTGACATATCTATTTGGCCGTTGATTTATCTAAATTTGGCCGGTAATTACCGGTCACCGGCCGTTATTTCCATAGTTTCTGGACTGAAACCTAACTGTATATAAATTAAAGGCTTTATAGAAATTAAAGTGGTACCGTGGCAAACAAATATATGTGGTATTTCCACAAAACAAAACAATGATAGCTATATCGCCATGCAAACATATAAGATTGTATTTCTCAGGAAGACGATGTATACAGTACCTTCTTTTTGCTGTTGTCGTGCTGGCGACTGCAGCATGAAAGAGTTGTAAGGATTACTGAAGCTTGCTGTATAAGGGGATAAATTGGAATATGTTTGAGCCAAGGGGTCAGCAGTTGATACAGCAGTCATAGCATTCTGCATTGTCCCCATAGTTCCCAAAGATCCAGGGTTTGTTCCAAGTGAAGCCATTGGATTGACGCCACCAATACCAATGTTCTGCATATTTGGAAATCCCAGAGGGTTTACTGTAAAGGAAGGACAATATCACAATGTCAGTAACACTTATTGTATGTACGAAGATAACAGACTTTATTTATATTACATAGCCATATCATTTCTAACTGTTTTTCCTACAGTCCAAAAATTTGATCTCGGTTCCGGTTCCGGTTTTTTTGGAACAGAAAAACCTCGGTTCGCTTCGGTTTTGGCTATTTTCAAAAAAGATGAACAGTACAAATGTATGAACCCATTTACGTATGTTTCGAGCATTTTTACTAAATAGATGAATTTATGCCTTTGTAAGTTTGTATAAATCTCTGAATATTTTAAAAGAACAATTGGAATTTATTTATGAACATAAAATATTTCTTTTAAAAAAAAATTAAAGCAATTGCACAACAATAACTATCACAACTAAAATATCAATTATTTGAGCACTTAGTACAGTGCATATTGTGCATAAAGAGCACAATCTTGTTATTTTCCAAACATTTCAACCTGCAATCAGGTGGGCGTTTGGCAGGCGTTAAACGGGAAATTAAAACCGAAACTACCGGTTCTTTGCGTATAATTCTTCGGTGCTAAAAAAGTACCGGAAGAACCCAATTTTTCGGTTAACCGCACAGCTCTTAGATCCATGCAACTCAATTTCTTCTTCATGCAACTGAGGTGAAATTATAATTAGACAGGGATGGATCCAATCTCAACTTACATCCACCATAACTGGTCAATCCACTCATAAGAGGGTTAAGATTGGCAGTTGAGGCAACATTACTGGTTGGTGTAAAAGGCATGCCCGATGCTGTTGAACTCAAACTGGAAGGATTCAACATTTGATTGTTGGGTTGTTGTACTTGATTCTGTTGCTGTTGTTGTTGACTTGCAACTGCCGCAGCAACCAATGAACCAAATGCTCCTGGAATTAAACCTGGAAAACACATTTGCAACCTTTGGATGAGATTCCTTTTAGTTTCATGCTAATATTACTAAGTTTAGGAGAGGGATGTTAGATTTAGTTTAGAATATAGGTTAGAGTGAGGTTTACACGTAGTATCTTGAAGAAAGATTGCAAGCTACAGTACAAGCAAGACCACAAACCAACATGTTCTTTGGTGGTACAGTTAGATGTATTGTGGCAAATGAGGCATCTGAAATGTTCCTTTGAAGCCAAGAAACTTGTACAGAAGAACTACAGTATAACTGCTTATTTTTACTATAATTAACTTGGATGGGTATTAGTATCTGTTTTATTAATTTCAATAATTGTTAACAGTTTTTCTGTCATTCGTCAGACAAGTGACTACTTTTCCCAGCTATCAATCTAGAGTACAGACGCATTGCATCGCCAACCAAGCTGTTATATCAGTTGATAAAACCTAATTCTAAAACCTTTGAATCAAAGTCAAAATCTTTGTGGCTTCATGTTAACCATGCAGACATGCAAAAAACACTACAAAGGAACTGCATGGCACGGGATGCCATCGCGGGTTCACATTTTGGACACAAGTTCATACTTCAGATGCAGTATACTGTATTAATGGAGCTCACAGGGGTTAGGACCAGGGTTAGTGTACACTAAAGGTAAGATAACATTAGAATTGGAGAAAGGGTTAGAGTTAGAGTTAGGTTTAGTTTTAGGATTAGGGTTACAATTAAGGATTGAAGAGGTTAGGTTTAGAAATTTAGAAGTGGCATTACTGTATGTTTACAGAAGGACTGAGGTTACAGTAACTTTTCGAGCCAACTGCAAATTAAATCTTACCAGCTGCTGTAGGTAGCCCAGGCAAACCTCCAACTAAACCACTTTGAAATGCTCCTTGTAATGCTCCAACTGATGCAAGTTGCTGAACCTAGGAAAATTAATTTGACTAAGGCGAAGTCATGATCAGAATATCAGATAGATACATGTATACTGCAGGAACTGTGGTACGAACAGCAGGAAAGTGTTGAGTTTGTTACGGTAATTAAAACGATTTATTATATAAAGTATAGTGCTTTATAGAGATTTCGACCACTGATAAAAGTGATAATCCCACATGTGAGATTATTCATGATAATCTCACATGTGAAAATTATCGCTTTTCAATTATCGCTTTTCTGTAAAAAATATCGCTTTTCAAAGACTGTCCTTTATATAATAAACAGAAAATACATGGGTGCTTGGAAATACCAGATTTATTTCTCGTGTTGAAAATGATATCTCACTCGTTCGCTGCGTTCACTCGTGAGATAATAGAGATATCATGTTCAACACTCGAAATAAATCTGGTATTTCCGCGCACCCATGTATTATTCTCTATTTAATATTACATACCTGTTGATAATATGCAGCATTCAAACCATGAATGGCGGCCATTGCATTCACTCTCTTGAGCAGTTTGTCTTTTTCAGTGTCTGCAAATTTCACAACTACTGGAGATGAACAACCCTAGATGAAAAAAAAATTCCAGAAAATATGAAATTATTTTTCTATGTCACAATTTCTTTCTGGATGTGAACAGATGACCTTACGCATTAAATTTACTCTATCCAATGTCATGCACAGTCAAAGGTGTTTACCAGTAATTTAATGTGCTTCGTAAGGCACTAAAATTTTCTCTACTAAAATTATAACAGCTCAGTCTGGTGTCTTCTAGAATAACTCAGGGAATTACCTCCATCGTACGACTATTGTGCATGACATCAATAGCTTTTTGAGCTTGCATTTTATTTTCGAACATGAGAAATGCACAACCTGAAAAAATGAGTACAACATATAATATGACTACAGTCGAATCTCTAATTAATGGATACTCTTTTTGGTGATTGACATCTCTAGTTAGGGAATACAATCAACAATCCCTACCTTTGCTTCGTTTATCAGCATCTCGAAGTACTGTTACATTTTCAATTGTCCCAAATGGAGCAAACATGAGGCGAAGATCATCTTCTGTGGAAGCCTTGGAGATCATACCAACAAATAGTTTGCGATCATCTGGAGAAACAAAATTTATCTCACTGTTGTTTTGACATCAAATTTGAGTAAAGAAAATTTGAGTAAGAACATTTGATCAGAATATTACCAACCTTTTTTCTTATCTTTGTCTGCTGGTTTTACTTGCATTGTATGACCCATCTAATAAAAACAACATACTTTTGTTTAACATACAGTTTTACTGCACCATCATATCACAATATGTGGTTATTTGAGTAGCATATCACAATATGTAGAACTATCACAATATGTACAGGTAGATAATTCACATGCCTAGTTACTATAATACTTGTTCTAGTTTACAGAAGCATAAAATACAGTAGAACAAGGGTAACTGAGCTTCAAAATTATCTACATGCCTTGAGTGCAAATAACTCTTATACTAAATGCATAACTGTAATGGTTATTTACCTTTAATATTATATGTTTCTGTCAACTAGAATGATTATAGTAACTATGAATGTGAGTTATATAAAAGTGTGAATGGGGTAGCAACTACTGTACACTATTTATTTATTAAGCTTTGCCATGCATCCAACAATACTTAAACAGTTACAAGAACAAAAAGGCTCAACAACATCAACACAGCATGAGCCAATTACGTTGATGACCTGGTTTATAAAATACTGTACAACCTATACAATATAAAACATATATGGACATGCGCACAATACACTCTTTTGATAACATGTAAACAATGTTAGCCGGTTTTTTAAATTGAGATGTGTACAATGTACATACATAGTTTAATTATAAAGTGCCAGCATTTCCCTCATCACACCTATCGATTGCTAGTAAGTATTATATTTAGTTTGATATCAGATATTAATATGTGCTCACCCCAGGTAAAGTTCTTTTGTCATGCAGGTCATCTTGAGCTTTCAATGCTGATGCTGAATCCCGGAATGTAACAAATGCACAACCTGCCACATGATATAAAACATATAAATAAATATATCAAAATAAGTTGACTTTTGGTCTCCAATTACGCATCACTTCCTACAGTACAAATCTGTTCAATAACAGTTAGTAGACTCTAAGTTAAAGTTCATTTGATGGACAAAAGTTAACGCTATATAAATGCATCAATAAATAAAAGCATGCGGTCTTCCGAATATGGAAATATGTTCCAAATATGGAATTCAAGCCAAGGTAAATTGGTGAATCTTGAACTAGGGCTAATCCAATCGCAGCGGTATATTTAAATTTTCTACACCCAGATTAGGATGCTTCCAGCTCGTTCGCTGATGCTCGCTCGCTAAGTCTCAATAATTTCCATTAATAAATATTATTAAAGTGTGTGAGCAAATAAACTGCCTTCAGTTGAAAGTGTGCAGAAGCAACTGAAAATGACGAATAAGTACATGAAAATGACCAATAACCAGACAAGTACAACTGCCCATGGGCCATTCCTTTTAATATCCATACACCCCTGTTGACAAAATTTTCCAAAGTGGTTGTGAAAAATTTTCTGAATTTCTGAGGGGGTACCAAGGGGGTCAGACAAAAGTAAAAATTTCTGAGGGGTTTATAGAACCCCCCAAAAAAATTCCGAGGGGGTAGAGAAAAATTGTAAATTTCCAAGGGGATAAAAAATCAGAAACCTCGTCAACAGGGGGTGTTTCTGAAAGGGTAAGAAAGTCATACAAAATTTCCAAAGGTTATAAAATGTGAAAAATTCCAAAGGGGTTTCTCTTAATGGAACCTCATCAACAGGTATTCCCGTGGGGGGGGGGGGGGGGGGGGAAAAAAGAAAA
>CACRXK020001444.1:21474-54413 GCA_902702795.2 Paramuricea clavata | reverse complement strand
GAATCTCTGGACATGCACTTGTGTGGGTGGCGTTACCTACAGATGTGCCCCCTCCCCAGATATTTATAAACAATGTAATACGACCACCTACCCTCCTGATTGCTCGTAGAATCTCTGGACATGCACTTGTGTGGGTGGCGTTACCTACAGATGTGCCCCCTCCCCAGATATTTATAAACAATGTAATACGACCACCTACCCTCCTGATTGCTCGTAGAATCTCTGGACATGCACTTGTGTGGGTGGCGTTACCTACAGATGTGCCCCCTCCCCAGATATTTATAAACAATGTAATACGACCACCTACCCTCCTGATTGCTCGTAGAATCTCTGGACATGCACTTGTGTGGGTGGCGTTACCTACAGATGTGCCCCCTCCCCAGATATTTATAAACAATGTAATACGACCACCTACCCTCCTGATTGCTCGTAGAATCTCTGGACATGCACTTGTGTGGGTGGCGTTACCTACAGATGTGCCCCCTCCCCAGATATTTATAAACAATGTAATACGACCACCTACCCTCCTGATTGCTCGTAGAATCTCTGGACATGCACTTGTGTGGGTGGCGTTACCTACAGATGTGCCCCCTCCCCAGATATTTATAAACAATGTAATACGACCACCTACCCTCCTGATTGCTCGTAGAATCTCTGGACATGCACTTGTGTGGGTGGCGTTACCTACAGATGTGCCCCCTCCCCAGATATTTATAAACAATGTAATACGACCACCTACCCTCCTGATTGCTCGTAGAATCTCTGGACATGCACTTGTGTGGGTGGCGTTACCTACAGATGTGCCCCCCTCCCCAGATATTTATAAACAATGTAATACGACCACCTACCCTCCTGATTGCTCTTGGAATCTTTGGAAATGCACTCGTGTGGGTAATGTTACCAATAGATGTGCTCCCATCCTTAGATATTTATAAACAATGTAATACGACCACCTACCCTCCAGCTCACTTGTGTGGGTGGCGTTACCTACAGATGTGCCCCCTCCTCAGATATTTATAAGCAATGTAATACGACTACCTACCCTCCGGCTTGCTCATGCATTCCTTGGACATGCATTCTTCGTTGAACGACATAATCAGGAATGGTATCTGCATACGTTGCTTCAGTGACTGCGACACCATAATGTAGAGGGTAGAGTATTGGCTGCTCATCTTCGAGGTCCTCTTGATGGTATGGTGAGAGTAAGTCCTTGCTGTCGATCTGTGCAGGAGAATGAAATGATAGTTTATCTTTAAAGTTTGGCCATTTACACTATAAAAGTTTCTTCGATCAAGTCACGTCTAGATTAAACTAACTTTAATCATACTGGATAGCTCTATCAGTTCTAAACTCTTCTCCCTAGAGATCCAGTAAAGATCATTCCTTATTAATCCAGTGTTACTAAAGGAAAAACCCTAACCTACACTAACAATTTAATTAATACTGTATAGCACTATCAGTTCTAAACTGTTCTCCCTAGAGGTCCAGTAAGGATCATCTCTTATTGCTCCAGTGTTACTACGTATACAGGAGGAAACCCAAACTATACTAACTTTATTCATACTGGACAGCTTTATCAGTTCTAAACTCTTCTCCCTGGTGATCCAGTGTTACTACAGGACGAAGTTTAGGAAACTTAAACTAAACTCTTTTATTCATACTGGATACCTCTACCAGTGGGTCCAGTTCTAAACTGTTCTCCTTGAATGTTCAGTAAGGGTCGTCTCTTATTGGTCCAGTACTACTCAGCAAGAAACCACAGCGTCAATGAAGCTCAGTGACGCAGATGAACGCGGTTTCGATTTTATTTTGTGATTACCTGGTTCCAATGATAGGCTTTGCTGCTTGGACACATTTGCCGGTCGTCTCGAGAACTTAGAATCAACCTGCAAGAAAATTTTAGAGACATGAGATGCCCTCCCGACTTCATGTAGCTTGTAAGAATTTTTTTATGATTTTTTATAATGTAACTTATTTGCTAAAACTTTGTTATCTTTCCTGTTTGTTAAGATTTTCGCCTTTGTTTGATATGCAAAAGTGACTTAAAGAAAACGTTTCCTTGCCAAACATGTGATAAGTCCACTGACATTGAAAAACTATCATTCCGTCTGCAAATTTGAGTTAGTGACAATTTTATCAAGGTAAAAACAGTCTTCTGTAAAACACATTATGCAGTATGACGTCATTTAAGTCATGCTTGCATGCCAAACAAAGTCCAATATCTTGACATACAGGAAAGATAACAAAGTTTTAGAAAAAAACATACATTATGATTTTAAATTAACTTTGTAATTCAATCATAAAAAAATTTCTCGCAAATGCACTTTAATCGGGAACGATTAAAACAAATGAAACTCGAACTTACTCGAGTAATACTCGTCTCGAGTTTTGTTGAATTTTCTGCACAGCGGCTGTCCCCCATTCTGCTACGGATTCGTTAGACCCGACAGCTATGTTTATGGCATTTCTACACGAGTTGATCTGAAATGAAAGTAGTAATGTTAGATTTGGTGGCGAATAAATAGAATTGAAATATGTACTTTAATTTTCTCGCTCCTATTTAACGCCCGTATTCTAAAAGCTCACTCACACTCAATGAGTGGAGGTTCAATCTGAGATTCTCTTGAGTGCCAGTGCTGTTTTTGAATAACTGGAGGGCGAGTAGTTACCGAGTAAGTTATGACACTAGCCCTCCAGCTATTCAAAAACAGCATTAACATTCAAGAGAAGCTCAGATTGGACCTCCACTCATTGAGTGCGAGTGTGAGTGAGCTTTTAGAATACGGGCGTAAGTGTCAACATTTCTCTAAATAAGAAGGATTTTGAAGATGGAAATTTCAAGTGTAATTTTATGCATTTATTTAGACATAAACCAGGAACAGCTGCGAAAAACAGGCTCTTTGAATTGGATACAATTGGCTATCGAACCTGCGATTCCGGTGCAGCGTCTAACCAACCAAGCTACAGAGTCCAGTTGTCGTGCTCTACCAGCAAATTCATGTACGAGGACTCAAAATAACGGCCAGTCAACGGACAATGACCGGCCAAAATGCCTCTTGACTGGTCACTTTTTTACCTCACCGGTCATTTTGACCGGCCACATTTTCATGCCTTCCAATGTGATTGCAGACGTCTTGAATTAAAACATGAAACTATGATGTATCGAAACAAGTTTCTAATAGTTTGTTTCACTGTTAGTGTTAGCGTATCAAATATCAGTGACCGGTCAAAAACAGATTTTGAACGAGCTAAAATCGAGCTGACCGGTCATTTTGACCGGAGACTTATCTCCCGTTATTTTGAGCCCTGTGTATATATACTAAGGTGATGTCATGGTAAGGTATATGGGTAAATATCATTACTGAAACCATGGATTGTAAAATAACTGGATAGGAAACTTCCTGACGTCACAGTCTAAACCTAGTTGCAATCTGTGACGTCACGTGTATTGCCAACGTTCACAGCATTTTTGTTGTTTGACTTGTTTCGCTATATTTTCCGCTTTAAAAGAGTAATATTGAAGCATAAACTGGTCTAATTGTTTTAAAAACATGCCTAAGGCACGACAAAGTATTCAAGGTAAATGTTTCTCGTCTTTGTTTTGTATTTTTTAACATTTGTAGCTACGAAATTGGCGTCGCCAATTTTTACGAAATTTGCGATGCATTTTTCACTGTTTAGTGCTTGAAATATTTGCTAAAATTGACCGGGAATACTTAGAGATTTCTTCGTAGAATGGCTTAGGTTATATTTATTTGCTCTTTGACTAAAATGTTTAGCTGCATTATCGCTAAACATGCCGTTTTTGAGAATTTGGTTTGCAACTAGGTTTCAACGCCATCATCCCATTGAAAACATTAGGTCACGTCAGCTAGTTTCCTATCCATGTACTTTAATATCATTACTGAAACCAACCAATAAAAAATCAGCGAACACATACTTTCACCAAATCGTCTTGCACGAAGGCAAAGTCAAATGAGAGTTCAATATCATGATCAGGTAGTAATGCCTCGCCTGTAGTGGGATCTGAACCCAGGCCAATAATAGCACCAGTGTAACGGTCTTTGTTTTTATCTGTCCTGAATTCTGCACAGGGAGCGAAGACCAGGCCAACAAGAGCAGCTAAGCCATGAATATTTGGCATCAATGTCGTGTCCCTGCAAATAAACAATACCCTACAAGGTCAGATCACTGGCATGTCAAAAAGCAGTATAATTAAGGCCCGTTTCCGCTCAGGAAAATTTTCTGCAGAAAGAAAAATTTGTAAAATGTGATTGGCCAACACAAATTGTCCGTCGGAAATTTTTTTTGTAAAGTTGAAAATGTTCAATTTTTAACAATGATATTTTCGGAAATTTTCTGTCCATGGAAATTTTTTCTTGAGTAAAAATGGGCCGTTAGTTTCATATTATCCCGGCACTACAGGGCGTAAATTATTTTCCATTTGAACACCGCAAATTTCTATCCCTACACCTCAGCACTAATCAGTGCTATCATTCCTATATTGCGCATCCTACATCGTCCATTGTGAAGTTTATGGTATAGACCCATTGCGTATGACGTCACAGCGGCGGTGGCGATGCATCTGGAGGACAAATTAGCAATCTATGTATAATATAACTTTAGTAAACAAAGCAAATTTTGTAAAAATTTATAATAATTTTGTATTAAAATGGTTAATGTTTGCGCTGTATGTGGTTGTTGTAACCGAACAGATATTGTTAGGGAGCATCTGGAGGACACTCTAAGGATTTGTGACGTCAGTGCAATGGGTCTATTTCCAGCGTTGAATGACTACATGTTTTCTCTGAGTGTCCCAGGATCATTACCTGGATCTCGTTATCAAAACTCAGGATCGTTACCTTGCGATCATGACAGTGCCCGTGGTATTAATTCCAATGTTGGAGGCGACCAGGAAACGGTCATGTTTATCTTGAGGTTCATCGTTCAAAGCCACACTGTTCACTGAATCTCGCTCGATCTTCGTGGCTCTAAATGAGAAAGTCAAGATTTGGTTTTAAGTTTTTACTTCATTACATATCAATGACTGACATTTAGGCTCCCGTTTACATGAGAGTAATGAGACCGGAACGAAGTCAAACCGGGACCATTTCGTTTCGGTCATATAGTATTATTTATAATAGATGTTTACATGAGACCGGGACGAAAATAACTCAGACCAGTCTCAAGTCATTCCGCCTGCTGGACAGAACAGACTGACTTCAGACCGGCATGAATTCAGACTGGGATGGATGTAAACACAACTACATTTCAGACTGGTCTCGACTGTAACCTTGACATTGGAACACACATGCTAACAAAAGCATCTAAGAAAGAAAATTGCCTGGCAAGGGGAATACATTGAAATTTTGTGATTTCCGTACAGGTCTCGTGTAAACATGTTGACAATTTCAATTTTCATTCTGGTTTGAGTTCGTCCCGGTCTCATGTGAACGGGGCCTTAAGCCCTGGGTAAACTAGGAAACATTGTTGTGGAAACATTTGTGATTCTCGATGTTTCCACAAATGTTTCCTGTTTGCCCACCCGTGGAAACATTGTTGTGAAAACAAAATTTGCTTCCCGAGAAGCAAAAATGTTTCCTAGCGAATTCAGAAACATTTGATGTTTACCTATGTTTCTCACTAATGTTTCCTAGTGTTTGCCCACTCTGGGAAACATGGCGAAATATTGGCAGGAAACAATGTTTCCTAGTTTGCCCAGGGCTTTAGTTTACAAAATAATCTCGAGCGGTCTGTGCCATTGTAGGTATAGCGACAATAACAAGACAGTTGTGGATTGAGAGGGATACAACTACCTGAAAAATACCAAGCGGAACTTCGACGTTTCGAGCGAAGGCCTTTCTTTCGTTCTACCATCCCGACGACAAGCCTTCGCTCGAAACGTTGAAGTTCTGCGTATATATTTCAGGTATTTGCATCTCTCCGCAGTTGTCTCTTTAGTATACAGTACCTTAATCTTCCAACACACGTCATACTGTAGAACTGCATCTCATAGGGATTGAATGGACCACCAAGCGTTACCTGTCAATAGAAAATTTAGCTATTAGGGGCGGACCATTAGAAAAGTGATGTGGGGGGGGGGGGAGCAAAAATCGAGCCCCTGCTCGAAACAGAAAAAATTCGAGCACGAAAAGTTAAAAAAAAATTCGTGCAGAGACTTTTCAATGGGGAAAATTATAAGCTGTGTAAGGGTGGCCCCCAAATTTGGAAAATAAAACGTTTTTTGACATAAGTAATGGTGTGAGAAAAAAAAGTTTCTAAACCTAAATACTGAAGATATTGGTGCAAAAAAAGGTTTTAAGCATGCTTTAACTAGAATTTTTGAGGGAAAATTTTTTTGTTCCTTAACTTAACTGATGTTAGTCCGTTAAAAATTTTTTGACCCTTTTTTTAGTGTCCTGAAAAAATGTTAACCTCTCCCCCCCCCCTCGCCAACACTTTTTTGAAAAAAAAAATTCGAGCAAGGGATGATTAAAAAAAAATTATCGACACAAAAAAAAATTTTTGAAAAAATAATCGTACAGGTTGGAAATGTCCCATCCCCCCCCCCCCATCACTTTTCTAATGGTCCGTCCCTTAGCATGTGATGTAATATTTCAAACCGACTATGAGGACTGGACTAGATTCCAAGTCCTCGCAATTTGATCAAGTCCGAGTTGAAGCCAAGGACTGGATCAAAATGCGAGGACTTGAAATCTAGTCCAGTCCGAATTGAAGGATTTGAAATGACATAAATCACTAGTGAATTAATTTTGATCCAGTCCAGGGACTGAATTAATTTTGATCCAGTCGTAGGACTGGATCAATATACTTCATCAGGTATCCAGTATTATCAATCATGTGAGCAAAATAAAGCAATATGGTTGGCTAATTTAATCATGAATTATTAACGACTTTGAGATATAGTCTTCGATAACCAATTTCAAGAGGAAGGGTCTTTCTTTGAAACGTCAAAATATTTTCCACATGTTTCAAGTTGTTGCATCCTTGTACCATCCTCGTAAATATCGTCTGACGCTACCTAAACTGGGACCTAACATTCAAAAATTCTCTTAGATCTGCAAATCTAATAGCACGAACAATATGTTACCTTGGTAACCACGTCTTTTTTGTCATCATAGTTCCCAGTCAACTGAGCATCAGCTAAAGTTGAATCAGACTCGATCCACCCAGTTGTCTCACTGTCGTAATCGTTAGCACCAAGGCTATTTCTTACTTCAAGGCGAGCTACGGCATCTTCATGAGCACGCTAGAGTTGACCAATACAGGAATTAACCATTAGTACAGATGACTGGTTAGTACATGTGCTTTTGACCTCTGTGATCAAGGTTCGATTCCTGCAATATCATGTGGTTCTGGTTCCCTGACAGGCCAAAAATAGCGTCCGTTGCCCACATATATTAGTTCTTGAAATGTTAGTGTGTTATGGCAATGCCAACTGATCACAATCAAGGCTAATGCTGACCAATGTCAGACAAATTTTTTCAAAAAAATTATTTTTTCCTGGGAGCACAACCTGGAGACAAAAAATTATTGCAGACCAACAGGGAATTTTTGTGCTATATCTGCATGTGCATAAACACATAGTGTTCTCAAGCTGTCCATGGTTTTAAATTCAAGAAATAATGTCTGTCAACCATATGTTACATGGCTGTTAAGGTTTCCTTCAAATTTTCAATAGCGAATCTCATTCAAATGAATTTCCTGCAGCTGTTTAACATTTCCTGCGAGCAAGTAATAAGTACAAGCAATGAATGACATGTAAAACACTTGTTTACTTCTGAAAAGCGACTCTATACTTTTATGTGCGAGTTCACTCAATTGCATCAGTCAGAAACACAAAATCGCCGACAAAATTGCTAGTGTGAACCAGGCTTATAAGGAGAAATCTAGGCACTAGAACTTACAATGGAATCGTAAGATTCATCTGTGGCCTGAGCAAAACCTTCGGCAATCAAAACTTGATGTATATGAATGTCATCTTCAGATGAAACTGTATCAATGAGATCAACACGAAGTGCGCCATGGAGTCGAGAAAAAATCTGGAATAAATGAAGTAATATTACTCTTTTTCATTCTAATAACTGCAGGTTGACCATCATCTGCTGCACGACATTGCTCGCAGTAAATCTTGACGAATAAGGCAATTATTTACCTCTAAAGTACACCCCCATGTAAGGTAAGACGAGTTTTTACCTTGGCAACCAATTGCTTATTCCAAGTTAAATCTTTAAATCGATCGTTCGCCTCGACATCCCACTCCCCAAATGCTGGGCGGACATAACACAAACGACACTCAAATGCCTGGTTAAGATTAAATAAACTGTCCGTTTATATCTTTTTCCATGCTTTCTTTTCTTCTCCTTCCTTTCTCTGATACTTTCTCACTTCCCTCTCATTCTATTCATCCATCCAAACAGTTACTCTTCCTTCATTCCTACCTGACTCACCCCCTGTCTTCTTCTTCACACCTCTTGTCCTTCCTCCTTCCCTCTTCTGTCTCCCATCCGTCTCCCCCTGCCTCCCTTCTTCCGTCCACCCCCTTTCCTCTTGCACCCTCCCCCTCCATCCTTCCTTCTTTCATTCCCCCTTCCTTCACACCTGTTATCCTTCTTCCTTCCCTCTTCTGTCTCCCATCCTTCTTCCCCCTGCCTCCCTTCTTCCGTCCACCCCCTCCCTCCTTCCCTCTTGCACCCACCTCCCTCCTTCCTTTCCCCCTTCCTTCACTCCTCTTACCCTTCTTCCTTCCCTCACTCTCTTCCCTCTTCACTCTTTCGTCCACCACCCCTCCCTTCCACCTTTCGCCCCACCCTCTCCCTCCTTCCTTCCACACATACCTGAAATGGTAGTTTAGTGTGTTCTTCACGTATCTTTCTCAGAAATTGTATTGGAATGGTTCCAATATTTCCATAGTCAACATAAATCACTTCGACTTGATTATTCTTCCAAGATATGACTTTGGCGCGATAAAATAGTTCGTCCTCCGGAAAGAGCGCCAAACACAGCGAACCAGGTGGAACATAGGACGGCATTGGCTAAAAACAAAATCATTTAATACTGAGAATTCAAGATGCAAGCCCCGGACAAACGAGAATTGATGAGAGTTGGCAGTCACACATTGTAATGGTTTGATGAGTGCATAGCCTATCGAAGGGAAGATGGCTGTGAAACTCATTAGAATAACATTAGGGCCATTTATACGGGACAAAATAAGTCGCGACTTACATAAGACGTGACTTAAATAAGCGGAGTTATCGCATAAATGGTTCTCTACGGCTTTGGTCTTATTTATTTGCTATAGCTATAATGTTGTTTTGTTTGTTTTTGTTTTAATATGCAAGGCTAATAATTTTACGTTGTTTCAAGTTTCTGGCATGTGTAGTTAGACTTTTTGTCCAAAACTTCTTATTTAAGACGCGACTTAGATAAGAACAGCTAAAAGGCCTGTTCTTATGTAAGACGCGTCTTATCCAAGACGCGTCTTACATAAGAATTTTGTACCTTTTATACGACAAACTCGCGTCTTATTTAAGTCGCGTCTTATTTTGTTCCGTATAAATGGCCGTAATGTAACTCATTATTTATGTTATTCAACGTTTATTCATAATCTGGTCCTTTCACCGTCACGTGTGTATTGTCTTTTTACCAAATCCACCAATAGCAATTTCCAGTTTCCCTATTGTTCGAGTCACGGATAGGTGACTTTCCTAAAACATTCCTATTGGTTAGTTGGGTACACACGTGACGGTGAAGGACCAGATTTATGAATAAACGTTGACCAACAAAGATAATGAGTTATATTGTTATTCTAATAAGTTTCACAGCCATCTTCCCTTCGATAGGCTATGATGAGTGTTATAACTATATGTTTTAGTTTAACATGATAGTGTTGGGAAAGCATCTCTGGGAAAGCATTAAGAACAGCTAACCAGGGTCGCGTGACTACCTTGTTTGACCTCATCCCTGTTTGAATACTTCAAAATGGATCCAACAGTTCGTAAAATTTGATCTTCACAAAGCGACTTCATTCGAATGATTAAATTTTTATGTTATGTACTGACCTCAAGCTGAAAGCTATTGTTGTCGTTAATATCCGTCATAAGATTGGAAAGTTTGGCTGCATATTCCGTTTCTCCAGGCTGAGCCCAGAAATGTCCTGCATCAATGACCTACAAGAATAATGGCGTAATTATTCGTACACTCACAATCTGAACTGATTAATAATCAGTGTTATCTTATGTCGAGATTGAAGTGCGCGGCCTGGGGCGGCGCTACAGGGGCGGGGGGCAAATCGGCAAATTGTTATCTCAGTCGGCAAAACTGGATTGGTTAAAGATAACCACTGAAGAAACCAAAATTGACTTCTTGAATAATTGAATTCAAACCGAATATCACGACTAGCATGCATCAAAGAAACCACACATGCAGCAATGCAAATTCTTTCCAATACAGTATCTTCACTTCTTTCAGTCCAAAAACATAATATTATTGAAATCATAATTAGGTAATTAAATTTGTTTGGTTGTTGTTGTTGTTGTTGTTGTTGTTGTTGTTGTTGTTGTTGTTGTTGTTGTTGTTGTTGTTGTTGTTGTTGTTGTTTATTACTGTTCTATAAAAGAGGCAATAAAGTCGGTTTTCCACTAGCGAAGCGACCTTTTTCCTTTGTCGGTATCACTTATTACGTCAGCAAGACATGGCAAAATGGATGCCGACAAAGGAAAAAGGTCGCTTCGCGGCCTTTAGAGGGTAATAAAGAGGGTAATAATAAAGCGCATTTAAACATGCACATTTACTATAGGCTAATGACTCGGCAAAATTACCAAACAGTCGGCAAAAGATCACTCAACCCCCCCCACTAGAAGAGGGTTAGCGCAGCCCCTGTGCGCGGCATTTGTCTTGATGTATAATAACCTATCAGCGTAAGCCTCACCTCAGAAACATACACGTTCATAAAACCAACTTCTTGTAGCTCCAACTACGAAGAACAGACAAAACGTTAAAATTACATAGAGTACTAGTGTCTTTGAATACCAGGATTTTTGGGCATCCCACTTGATTGAAATAAGGAACGGACCATTTGATTTTTGTTGGACGAGGAGCGCAAATCCCAAAAAAAAATATCAAGCATGCCCCGAACTGATGAAAAAAATATCGAGCACAGCAAGTTTGTAAAACCAATATATCACAAAAATTCGGAAAAAATATCGTGCGGAGTCGTAGAGGCCAGAAAAAATCGAACAAAACGCGCCTCCGCCCCCCCCCCCCCATCAAAATCAAATGGTCTGTTATTTAGACGTAGCCAGGAGTAGTCTCGAAAAATGCAACCATTTGCCCTCTGACCCATAGCCTTCAAGGAGAATCTACAGTTAGGACTGTTCTGTATACCGATATACCGAAAATATCGGTATTAAATCAATATCGGTATATCGATACCGGATATTCAACCATACCAATATACCGATTTTTCCGATATACCGGAATTTTTCGGTATCTGTATTAAATTTACCAACTATATGGCGAAACCATAACCTTTATTTTACTACTGAATGGCAATTCAAAGAACTTTCTACTGCAATGATTTAGAATTTCCACTTCAGTGAGATTTTACACTGAGTACGTGTCGTTCGAAACAGCTTCGAAATTATCGTTTTCCCTTTTAGAATTATTCAAAATTTCCTTCAGGAAGACCGGTATACCGATAATATCGGTATAATTTTTTCGGTATACCGATAATATCGGTATAATTTTTTCGGCATACCGATACCGGAAATTTCTCTGATACCGAACATTCCTATCTACAGTACACTATACCTCCTGAGGTTCATCTTTCTTCTGTGCTTCATTGGAATCCTTGATGGAAGCCATCACCCTGCACAAATGAAAAGTATAGGTGGGTTGCAGTAAAGTGTTACACGATAACAGATGGCGGTCAATTTCTTAACTATTGATATACAAAATTAAAATAATTAAAGTGCCTATGACACGAAATTTCATCCCAAAGGTTTATGGTTGCATTGTAAAGATCACTTAAAATGACTTAATAATTTCTTTTATAGAATTTTGGTAACTTGCTCCCTTTTCAAGATATTCAACTTCGTTTCATATGCAAATATCACCGGTGTGACATCACATCACATAATGAGTTTGCAGAAAAGTATAGTTTTCTTGACGAATACGTATCTAAAAAACTTAAAAATTGCCCTTGTATATATATTAATTTCATAACTGGTAATTAACCCTCTGTATTTGTTTGTAAAAATATTTTATCAAGGTAAATTATTTTATCAAGGTATTTTATCAAGGCGTTTTCAAAATGCATTATGCGATGTGATGTCACACCGGTGATATTTGCATATGAAACAAAGTTGAATATCTTGCAAAGGAAGCAAGTTACCAAAATTCTATAAAAGAAATTATTAAGTCATTTTAAGTGATCTTTATAATGCATTCAAAAACTCATTAATAATTCATGAAGCAATTATCCAATCTTGAGTAAGAAATTAGTCACGTGCATACGTCTTTATACCAGCTAAAGAACACTTTAACAAAAGACCATTGTTATGCAAACTATATAAAGATTTTTATATAAAGATTTTTATATAAAGATTTGATTTTTATATAAAGATTTGACTTATTATGCAAACGTTTTTGAAGCCATTTAAAAAACTCGCAGGTCGTGTTTTATTAGGTCTAAAGCCACTCGCGCTGCGCGCTCGTGGCTTTAAACCTAATAAAACACTCCTGCTCGTTTTTTAAATAGTACATCATAAACATTTGGGGTGAAATTTCGTGTCATAGGTACTTTAACAATAAAGCCATAAAGAAATAAACGATACCTATCAGTTCTCAAAGATTTTGCCCGACTGTTTGCAACTTTCTTGGCGGTTCTCTCGATCATCCGTTTCTGATTGTCCTCCGCAATGTACAACGTCAATGGCATTTGCAGATACCTACGAAAGCATTCAGAGCGTTCTAAAATAATTTTTTCATAAATGTTGCCTTAATTAATGTTAAAAAAATTATACTAAACCTCATTTTCAAAGCAAGGTAAACAGCAGGTAGGATTGGAAAGTAGGAGTTCTGTGGTCTTTCAAATTCTATGTAAGCCCTGTAATGTAGAAAGTAAAATTAATAAGTAATCTATCTCCTGCAGAACAAGATATATTATAAAGTGTTCAAAACCGAAATCAGTTTTGGCGTTGTACCTGTCAAAAATGCGTTGTTTTAGCTTTATTTTCTAGTTTATGCAGTTTGCTGCCTTTTTAAATGTATTTGCCGGTTGAAAAATATAAAATGATAGTAAAAAATTGTCAATTTGTAAAATTGGTCAGGCAAACTTTTCAGCTTGCCCGGTGTGGATGCACACTAGAGTAACATCACGAACTTCAGACATAATTTTCTCTTTGGCGTACAATCTAAAATCTCTTCATTTTAGCATTATTTTACAGCTAAAAAATCATTTCGATTGAGAAACGTCTCAAAAAATAAAAACGTGTGTTGAAAGTTTCTCTCACCTTCTTCCTTCGAAGTAAAGATTCTTCCCTTGCCCACAGGATCTGAACATTCTTGCGATGGCACTGTTATAATGTTGTCCATATATTGGCAAACCTTTTACCTAGATTAAACAATAAAGCTCCAATGGACCTATTACCTAATGAACGACATTTTGATCTAGACATGTCTAGACAAAAATTTTATCACGGCTTGAAAGAGCATCACAAAATTATTAATATTCCGAAGTTGCGTTGCGGTCATTTTTCAGTCATGTTGTATTATGCACGGGAAATTGATACCTTTTTTCAGAAAGCGGTGTCAGTTTCCCATGCGTAATACAAAATGACAGAAGAACGGCAAACTTCGCAGTGTTATATTTTCCGCATTTTACAACATTTCGCAACGAAACTTCGGAATATTACTAATTTTGTGATGCTCTTTCAAGCTGTGGTGAAATGTTTGTCTAGATCAATATTTTGTTCATTAGGGAATAGGTCCGTTGACAGCAAATACATCATTCCGGAAAGTACGCCACTTTGGCCATAGGGCCTCATTCTCGTGTATGTGACATCAGTCAAAGCCCAACGTCTCAACCACGAAAACGAGGCTCCATAGCCAAGGTCGTTGATGCCGTGTATGTTTGTATTTAGCTTTAAATATTTGCCACCCAAAATAGTGGAAGTAACAAATTACTCCACATGATGCGTTGTGACGTCACTCACAAGCCAAGTAAGTGTAAACGTTAACATTTCTGAAGTTATAGGGCATCAACTATTTCGCTGACCTCAGAATGACATTTCGTCAAAACTTTTTCTTCAAGATTGGTTTAGAAACAAATTTGTAGTAGGGTTAGGTTAGGGTTATGGTTAGAGTTGGTGTTTGGAGTAGGATTAGTGTTAGTAAAACCGTTGCTTTGTTACGTTTTGTCACTTTGAGGCCAGCGAAATAATCTCTTCCTAGTTATACAGCCTCGTCCCAGGCGCTTTGATGTGCTAACTGGTTGCGTGACGCACGCGCGAGAATCGAGGTGCGTTGGAAGTTATACACAATCAGCTGCACGGCAAAGTTGTTGTCCTCCATTCGTAAAAGTGCTGTTAAATGTTTTCAAGTTGCAACTTACCATGACGGTGGTGAAAGGATCATGTCCTGACATCGTCTTCAACGCTTCGCGTTCATCTATTTCACCAGACGTGAAATAATTGGGATAGAAACTGCCGCAGATAACAACCTAATAACATCGAAATTCAGGAAAAATTGCGAACGAAATAAACTACTACAGAGTACAGTCGATTGACAAACCTTTAAAATCAGCTCATCGTGCTGAGTAGAATCGTGTCTCCTAAAATTATATAGTAAATACAAAACTGTAAAAATATATTCACAGCAGAATTAGTGTCACTCGTGTGTACTTTTAGTCAAGATCCAAATTAAATATCAAACTGATAACAACAATCATATTAACCTTTGATGCAAAGCCCGAAATGTGCGTATGTTAAATCTCTGTAGTCTTTCAGTAAGTTCGTTGACTACCTTCTCAACCTACAAAACACAGTGAAAGTACTTAATGCGAGTTAACACTGTACATTGAGACAACGAAAATGGCTGTGGTTGTATTATGGAGACAAACTTCCGTTAAAGGGAGTCCATTCAGTCACATTGGTTTCGTTAAGTACTAGATAAAACATGAGCAGCCGATTTCATTGGCGAAGTAATTTTAAAAATAAACATTGTCTAAGCCGAGAAAATCAAAGCTGAAGTAAATCAGGACAAATCTTTATCCGATTTACAAACATTGATTAAACATTCGTTTCTTTTGAATTTTCTTCATGAATTATTGAATGTTTGAAGGTGTTTAAAACGCCAGGTTCAAATACCTCGTGAATTCTGTTTCGCTGAACAAATTTGGATTTACACCAACCAATTTCTCCCTAAAAATTAAAAACACCACTTGTACCGAGTAAAGCAGTTGCTATCGGGATGATCGTTACTGGATCTCTAGGGAGAACACTTCAGAACTGAAAGAGTCATAAAGTATACATAAAGTCAGTTTGGCAGTAAGAAAGTCTATATACTCACCTTTCTTCCAAAACCTCGAGTGTCACACAATTTCTTCCATTCCTTGAGTAAAAAATTCGGTATGATCACACACCAGTTTATTGTGGAGGATTACCTACACTAGATACTTGGATACATTAAACTTACTCTATAAGCATTAAGTGAAGCAAGACAATCACTGTTGGAATAATTTGACCAGGACATTTTCCATCTGTAAAAATACGTACAGCATAAGGTATTAGGGATGGATTTACTGGAGATGTAGGGGAGGGTGTACCCCCCCCCCCCTCCTCTAGGCATGGAAAGCGGGTGGGGGTGGATATTAGAGAGGTTAAGATACACCGGTTTCGGTGTACGTGTACGGGTAGCATGATTTTGGTTAGCAATATTTTCGTCGATGTTTGCACCTTTACTCGTAATTAAGGTGCACATTTTTCGCATTATATCATTGTCTATTGCAAGAAAGCAGAAAAAGTATGATGGAATTACAGACATCAGTAAAACAAGATGACACTACTCGTACCCGTACACCGAAACCGGGGTATCTTAACCTCTCTATTGGCAAATGATAGTACTGCGTACTGCAAATTAGAAAACATATGGACATAGAAATTAACCATTATTTTACCTGTAAGTACTTAACTCTTGTTTAAACGGTTGAGAAAAAAATGACCTTTGACTAAGACAAGCACCTGGAAGATAATTCAGGATAATTTTTTTAAACTTTAATCGGTAATTCATGAGGAAAAAAGAAAATCATGACCATGAAGGAGCTTGTATATCTGATACAAGACATAAACTTTGAGTTAATTTATACCAAATATCATTCACGTCTTCAAAATTATCGAAGAACACGAACGTTTTCATCAAGACAAATCACAAGCAAAATACAGCTTCAGCGTCCGTGTTGCCAAAGATATAATCTTGAGCTGTCTGTGCCAGTGTGGGTAGTGCCAATAATATTTAACAATTATTCGCCGAAGGCGAGGTGATTATCGGAGAATATTCGCCGAGACGAAGTCGAGGTGAATATTCCCCGATAATCACCGAGCCTGAGGCGAATAATTGTTTTAGTATTTTTTGTGTTTTTTGGGACTGAATTTATTTTAATTTCGCTTATTTCTTTATCAGTATAATGCCACACAACGGCTAGCCGCCATTTTGAAAACTTCGGTTTTGTTGTTTGTTTGTTTGTTTGTTTGTTTGTTTGTTTGTTTGTTTGTTTGTTTGTTTGTTTGTTTGTTTGTTTGTTTGTTTGTTTGTTTGTTTGTTTGTTTGTCTTTATTTGTTCAATATTACCCCTTTGTATTCAACATTATCCCTCTGATGCAAAAGATAACAGTTTTGCAAATTGCAAAATATAAATATAATACCGAAATGTTAAAAATACCGAAATTTATGCTAGATTTAACAAACAAGCCTGACTAGCCTCGTTTTGGTTCTCTTTGAACATTCCAAAGGGCTATAATTTTGCTTGCATGGGTTATTTTTAATTTTGAACTCTTAAAACTTTGCTTTAAATAGCAGTCTCTGTTGAAAAATCGTTTCCCAGCCTGGTAATGTATAAAATAGAGAATAATGCAAACTTTTGGTAGGTAGTTTTCGAATCGGTCAATACAACCCACCCACCTTAAAATTGCTATCATTGCAAGTATTTCGAAACGAACCTATCACTATAGCCTCCTCCAAGACGCCGAAGACATGACCCAAGACAAGCAACTTCCCGATACGGATGTCACAAGGCATATCTCCGAGAACACGTCCAAGAAAGGTCAGTTCTCCATCGAAAGGATTGATTATACCATTTCGCATCTTGGTCGTCAGAGCACCAAGCTGTTGAATAATAATATAGTTAAAGGTAGGTGAGTGGGGGGTGCCAGTCATCATCACTCGCAACCTGGCTTTTAACCAGGGTCCTAAAAGAGGGCGTCCAATTTTTGTATAACGAAACATCTACAGGGGGGGGGGGGGCGAGAAACTGTTCCTCTGGAAAACCTTTGAAGTTTACGTTACTTCATGTCAGTATCTGTTCCAAGCTCGTTCGAAATTTTTCAAACACACTTGGCTTTGTGAGTTTGTGCCGCTATGCTTCTTTACTTAATTACAGGTAACTACGACATTTTCATTCAGCCAGGTACACCATCAAATTTATCAAAATGTCAAATGTATAATAATAATGAGAATTAGGGAAATCATTGAAAATAATTTCCCTTTCTCCCCAGAATTTAGGCGTCCAAAGGCGTCCATTTTTTGTTCTAGGGGCGTCTCAGGACGCCCTTCTGGCTAAAAGCCTGCTCGCAACTGAGAGTTTGAACAGCGAAGGACGCAGCTCGGATGTGACCTTGACAAAGGCAGTCTCGGCATGGCTGCATGATGCCTGATCACGGAGCGATAGCTACATGTATGTCCAAAAGGTTTGTTTTTAAAGAAGGAGGAAAACCAGAGGTGCTGGAGAAAAACTCTCGAACCACACGAGAGAACCTACTGCCATTTGAATGAGTTTTCAAGCATGTCAAGACAGGGCAGGGATATCCATCAAATAACAAAACTCTACCCTCAGGCTTAACCCAGTGGTAACCTTGTTGCCTCCCCTAACTGGTCAGATGGGGGTGGAGGCTAAATTGTTTTTCTACCTAATGTTTTACTGACCTCTTTAAGAATCAGGATTGTTCTCTCAATATCGCGGACATCAGGAGGCTGAAGTGCCAGAGCCAAGATGGACTTAGGAGCACCAAGATCCAGTAACTTCACTTTAAGAATGATTTGCTCCAACGGAGCACGCTAAATATAACACATTCGTTGTAATTTAATAAATCAAGCAAATACAGACCACGGCAGTTTATATTTGAATGTCTTTGACGTTCCATTCTCAGAATGTTGATATTTTCGGTCAACATTCTGAGAATAGATTCAAATTATCAGGTAAGACTTCTGTGCATGATTCAATATTTTCTTACTTTAAATTCTGGAATTGAGTAAGGTTCCATGCATTTTTCATAGAATTCCTTTGTCACCAATCTAAAGCATTTCCCTGCCGACACACGACCAGCACGACCTGAAAATTCAAAAAACAATATTTTTTAATGAAAGTAGTTATCGACTCATAATTAGACCAATTAAAACATATAAATCACTTGTAATTATAGTATATTGGAATGCTGCGTGTAGGTTTTTCAAATAAATATAGGACAATGTCTCATCTTATTTTTCACCCTGCTCGGTTTCCTTTGTTCTTGTCGGGGAATATAATCAATATTCCCCTCTAATCAATTTCCGTTTAATAATCCCCTCTAATATTCACCTGCAATTAATAATCCCCTCTAATATTTCACCTGCAATGTCTTTGCAGCACAAAAAATGAGGAAAAACAACATCGCGAAGGCAATATGGCATTAAGAATTATTTCTTTTCTGACTCATTAACGCGACCTCGCAGTGTGAAAAATAAGTACGTTATTTTGAGGCACCTCGGGGATATGTGTTTATTCACCTCGGCGCTGCGCGCCTCGGTGAATAAATCACATATCCCCTCGTTGCCTCAAAATAACCTATACATATACAGGTAGCAGCACACATTTTTATCTTCATATTTTATTAAATAGAACACAATTCTGCTTCTTTTCGTTTGTAAATATCCTATACTGTACTTTAAAACATTTCTTTCCTTTATTTCATTTGACTGTATTATAAGAAGTAATTTCAATATGTAATTTATATTGAATATTACTAGAGGCCTAAATCAAAAGCATGTTAAGGTTTCTAACAGTTCTTTGGCCTTATCACTTGTAAATATTATCTTGATTGTTTGGTTATGTAATGTTGTACATAGGGGGGAAATAAAATAAGTCAAATGCTCTTGAATGAGTTAGCACTGGTGACTGGTACACAGCACTTTGGATCATATTTTGCATAAAATAAAACACAAAAACTCACCTTTACGTTGAGTAGCCGAAGCATGAGAGGACCATTGCATTCTCAAACTTTGATAATTTGTCTCTGGGTCACAAATGAGGCACTTCACAAGGCAAAAATCAATCACTACAAAGTAATACATTATTTTTATATATCATATAAAAAGCAGTAGACACATATCTGGATATTGAGCTATACGAATTCCTCATGAACATGCTGCAAAATTAGCGTGTTTTACCGTATTTCACATCAGGTACAGTAATTGAACTTTCGGCGATATTGGTTGACAAAATAATCTAAAAATTCAAATTATAATTGTTGTTTATATCGGGCACACCCGCCAAGCTACATAACACGCGTAAAAATCTCACATATTGCAGTAACTGCCAAATCTCATATCTGCCAACAAGGTAAGGTGTCTACAAGTTGTGTTCCCCTTGTTGTCAACACGTTTGAAACAAGCTGTTAGTTAACAATTTGTAACAACCTTGTTGATATTATCAGACTTGTTGCAAGGTTGTTCCAACAAGTCCGATATACAGTCATGATATAACAATATTGTTACAAACTTGTGTGGTCAACCTTGTAACACTCTTGTTATATCAAGATTGTATGAAACTTGTTAGAACAACCTTGTAACAAGTCTGATAATGCCATCAAGCTTGTTGCAAGTTGTTAACAGCTTGTCCCAAACTTGTTACAACAACTGGTGAACAAGCAGTGCGAACACGACTTGTGAACAGATTTGTAACAAGTTGTTTGCTGACCTGTAACAACCTGTGCGTTTTACGTGTGTGTCAGCTTGTATTTTTAACAAACGCCTGCCACACAAGTAAAAATCTCACAACTTGTCAAGAAATATTCGCAACAGGCTTGTAGCAAGCTTGTCAACAAGTTGTAACAATGCTGTTATTTTATCAAGTTACTACAAGGTTGTCAGTCACAACTTGTAGACAAATTGTTGATTTGCAGGACGATAACAAGTTCTTGGAACAACTTGTAACAAGTCTATTGTCAACAAGCAGAGCAAACACATTCTGTTGACAAGTTGTTGGAACAGCATTGTTACAAGTCTTCCGCAAGTTTGCTAGAACTTGTGCGTTTTAGACAACTCCAAACATATGCACCAGACTATCGCTATGACTTGATCATGACAGCCTCTAGACTTTCACACTATAACACACCTTCCTATATCTTGGTTTTCCTTCTTGTGGTTTCGGTGGGTTTCGAAAAACTTGACTTTGCTCTTCGTTCGTGATTTGTGAATGCAAGGGTAGAACCCAGAGACTGTGGTGAAATAAGAAATTATGGTAAACTAGAACGCAATATTCTCTGTTATCGGCTTGTTTTATTACATTTTAAGTTAGAGATTCAGGTCTGCTGTTCATGGGTTCCCAACCCAGAAAACCTTACAGCATTTTGGCCTCAAAAATGTTGCACAAACCATCACGAAATTATGCATGTCTGATACGGTTTGCGATATATTGCGGACAGTATAAACACATATACATTGCTTATTTAGTTCTTTTATTTTACAAAGTGAAAAGCAAGAAAAAAATTATAAATACCTAATGGTCGATTTGTCGCATGCAAACTGCTTACAACTTTCGTTGTATGTACTATGTGAATCAAGCACACAACTCGTCTACGTTGTCCTAGTTACTGTAGGTAAGTTGTGTGCTTGATTTACACAGCACAACGAAAGTTGTAAGCAGGTTGCATGCGACAGTTTTAGGCGAAAATATTGAGTCAACCAAAACGTGATCGATTGGTCCTTGGCTTACAACTATTTGCATTTCGAGTCATCATACAGACAGCAAACACTTACTGTCTTTCCCAACATACATCATTCAACATTTTATCCATGTCTTTAATATGCTCTTTACCTGATAAAAAAATGTTACTAAAAATAGGTACCCAATGCGTACGTGTGACGTCACGAGATAACAATGTTATCACAACATTTGTAGACATAGTTTAGTAGCAATGTGAAAAAGAACACAAATTAATAGTGAAGGTATAGGGGAGCAGTTGCTCAAATGACTTAAAAATAGGCACACAATGCGTACGTGTGACGTCATGGTGACATCATAATAATTATCATTAAGGGGCCGACCATTAGAAAAGTGATCGGTTTCAACATGCACAATTTTTTTTTCTGCTGTCTGTTTGTGCTGGAATATTTTGGGGAATATCAAAAGTACTCTTCTTTGTCTTCCTCCTTGCAGTTTTTTTCTTTGGCAATCCCCCCCCCCCCCCCCGTCATCATGTCTCTAATGGTCGGCTCCTAACATAAACTCCAGATAGACAAGAAGCAAAGCATGTACTTGGGGTAGTAAAAGATGCACTGGTGGAAATCCATAAGGAAACATTCAAACAGGAAAGGACCCATTGCATGTGAATTATTGATCAACTGTTCCCCTCTCCCTATCTTGTGATGGGCATGGGGGCAATCCTTACCAGGTAGGAATACCAACACACTTCCTCTCTCCCCAGCAAACCCATTATCGGTCGCACCCTGCACACGAATTTCCCAGGCATCCAGCTGACCAATCAGAGACGCAGCTGTGTGATATTGTTCTTCGACAATGCCTGGTTCTCCTGGGTCTAACAATGGTAGGCTCCGCTGAAATAGATAACTTAAGGTGACTCTTTGTTGTTCTTGTACTAGGAAGTGACTGGCCACATTGTGACATTGGCAAGATGCTCTGCTGGGGTACTAACGTTTCTGCTGTGTCATAAATCTTTTGCATTAAGGCTATGCTGTTAGACTAAAATCTTCATGAAAAAGGTTATACAGTACATGAGAGAGCTTAATTAAACTATATACAGTATTTTGCTATCATAAGTAGGCACTGAATATAATGGGGGAAATATAGCATTTGGCATAAAAAATACAGATATTGACTTGTACTCTTACTTGTGCTGTAGCTATAGTCGAATCTTAAAATAACCTGCTTTTCATGCCTGCAGATAAGCAGATTTTATTTTTGTGGAGGTGGCCAATCTTCAAATGGAGCTTAGCCTATGATGGCACAGCCATTAACTCCAGGCTTAGATACCCATACCTAGCTGCACATGATTTTTGGAGTTGTTAGCCATAAACTCTCATGTTAAACACTGTCTCAGTTCCCTTCTTACAAATCCTTCAAAACTTACCTACACTTTATCCATGCAAAATTCCTACTGTGATCACAGAAACTTTGATAGTGCAAATTAGGCTTAACTTCTTTTTATTTACTTCTTTCCGAATTACTCACCTTACGTACTGCTTCAATGACTTCATTCAAATAAAATTCTTCAATAGGATATGATCTTCCTTCGACTGTGACCACAGGGGCACCCTCCAGTCTGCCATTGATGGGAAGCGAGAAATAACGTGAAAACATATCACTATCTAATGTGGCGGACATCAACACCACTTTGACATGTTTAGAGTTTGTTCTCAAAAGTTTTCGCACAACAAGCAATGCAAAATCTGTGTCCTGGTCCCGTTCGTGTACCTACAAAAATAGATATTGATGGCAATTGTTTATTGACTGTTTAAAGAACAGAGGTCTTTATAACTGAACTAAACTAGTTGAAATATAAAATAAACGAGAAATTGGTTATTTACCGAAATTTGCATATTTTAATCCAAACCACAATCTCAACCCTTAAAGACCATGTAAAGTCCGTTCTGCGCATACGTTCTGCGCAGGCTTACATTTCAATGGTCGGGACCCGACCGTTGGAATGTTATTAATATTTCGTATCTTTTGAACTTTCTTGAATTGAATCTCTAGTCTGTATTCATTTACAAAGCATAGCGAACCAGAAGAGTGTTAAAAATTCAGTAAAATATATATCTAAACATATTTTACAACTGTAGCAGTGAGTTCAAAATGTAAACAAAGCGTTTGTTTACATTACGGACTTTACATGGTCTTTAATCCTATCCCTAATCTTTGCATCTTCATATCAGGATAGAAAATATTTCACATTATGAACACGGTATAATATCCACATTACCTCATCTAAAATAACATGTGTGTACTCATTAAGAGATTTTGCTGTGATCAATTTTTGCAGCAGTACCCCAGTAGTGACATAAGATATCCTCGTATCATCACTGATTGTCTTGTCCCGTGCCACCTGATATCCCACAAGACCACCCATTTCCCACGATCGTTCATGACACACACGTTTCGCAATACTAATTGCAGCAATACGACGTGGTTGTGTCACAATGATGTTGCAGTAACGTTTATGTCTTATGTAGTGGTCTAAGATATACTGCGGAACTTGGGTGGTTTTCCCAGAACCAGTAGCACCTGAAAAAGCAATGGGAAATGTGAGAGCCTTGTCTTCATAAATGCAGAAATTCCTGCTTTAGATCAGGGATTTAAACAAAAGCATATATTATTACACCCAAACCTCGCGTAGATGGGACAATAATTTAGTTAATAACTGCCGTACCTTGAACCACGGTGACAGAATTACTTTCAATAGTACTAAGAACTTCATTTTGGAAATTTGTGATTGGCAGCTTTGGGGAATAAGTATGTTCAAATGAATAATTTTCAAATATATGTTCATCTTCTTCAAGCTTGACAGGCATTGGACTTGGTGTGTTGTCCACAACGTCAAGATTTTGAAAGTCCTCATTAAGCTCTGGAAAATCTTCTTCTGTTGGTAGATTGGGTTCATTGTGATAGCTGGAAATAAAATTTTGCAAAACATTTACTATGGCAATCATAATCAATGCTTGTCTTCATGCAGGGCAATTTAATTATTTTGCAGCTATGGTTTGACATTTCAACAAGTACTGGAACCCTAAATGGACCATTTGCATTATAGACTAAATTTTGATCTAGACAAGTCTAGACAAAAATTTCATCACAGCTTGAAAGGGCATCACAAAATTAGTAATATTCCAAAGTTTAGTTGTGAAATGTTTTAAAATGCGGATAATATAGCCTTGCAAATTTTTGCCGTTTTTCAGTCATTTTGTATTATGCACGGGAAATTGACAGCCCAATCGGGTGTTGGGGCATCAATTTCCCATTTGCAATACAAAATGACTGAAAATTGCAAATTTCGCAAGGCTATATTATCCGCATTTTACAACATTTCGCAACGAAACTTTGGAATATTACTAATTTTGTGATGCTCTTTCAAGTTGTGATGAAATTTTTGTCTAGACCAAAATTTAGTGAGGACCATACCTGTATTTGTGAAAATTGCCATTTGCATCATTGTCAAAATGCCATTTGCAACACTATTTGCACCAAGAGAAATTTACCATAGTTTACTGTATCAGGGATTACAGCCACCCAAATATATATTTTCCATACTACAGTGTTGGCAAATGTGTGGGTCAAGTGTAGGTATGCTGGCATGGATCATGGTTCAGTGTCTGAAATTTGCAGTATCCCGATATCCACGGGATGCTAAAATTTGGTTTTGGATACCAAACTGTGAATGACTTATATCCCAACTGGATACTAAGAAAATTTCAAACATTAGGAAAATGTTAAGCACCTCTGACAGTCTCCTGATAGCTTTTGAATACTATGAGTTTGCCACCCAAGCCTTTCCTCATATAATGTGCACTTTTGTGTATTAATAAATTGTCTAGTTGTTGACAACTGTTGTTATTGTAATTTGTAACAGCGAGAGTTATTGGATGGGACAGGGTAGAATACTTATGGTAACCACTATCCAGAGGTGGGATACTGCATTCACAGGGGGGGAGGGGGGGTACTAAACTTTGAATCCTGGTACCCCAGTTGGATACTGAAAAGATATTTAAATTTCAGACCCTGTGGTTTGTGTCTAAACTACATCAAAAATCACTTTGACATTTCAATCGAAGGTTTTTCATGATGAAGAATGGCCGAAAGATCAACGTGTTCTTAATCTATTTCATATGATTATAGAATTGTCTATTTCATATAATTATAGAATTGTCTCTTTCGACATGGCTTCCCCCAAAGTAAATTTTTTGACATATTGGTGCGATCAAGGGCGAATGTTGGCACATCTCCAGCATACATCTAAAGTTTACATGGAATGCACCTTGGGTTCAGACAGACAGCCAAATAATGAGGCCAGGGTGCATTCTGTGCACAAAAGTGTGACAATATCCGGCGTGAGTTTGGCAAATTCCAATACTATTTATAGTTAATATTGGTGTATCTTCGGCGTAGAGTTTACACGGAATGCACCCTGGTAACGAGGGCCTCCCAGGGGGGGTTATAGTGTGCATGTTCAGTGTTCACTTAACAAATTCTCCTTTGTTCCCAAAAAGGTTCACCATGTTCCCTAAGATTTTTTGGGTTTTGCTCCTGTGTTCCCATTGCAAAATACACCCTTGTTCGCTATTAAAAACGCCTGGAAGACCCTAAATAATAATACATGTAAATATGTTGTGGCTTTATACTGGCTTGTTCAATTTATATTTGCATTTAGTCTCGTTTAAATCAGTATAACCTACCTTTCACGATCTTCAGTCTTCATTAACTTGAAATTAATTCCAGCCTCTCTGGTGCCATCATTAAATTCCTCTGGCTGTCTACCTTTCACTTTGGGACAAGCCTCAGTCTTTGGTTTTGGTGCAGATAAATTGAAGAAATCGTGTACCATAGATACGGTAATATTGTGCGAGCTGTCGGCGTTGGCTCGCCTCATCATGAAGCCGTGTGCTACACGAGTTCTAAAATCTTTTAATGCATCGATTTACCTGTATTTAGCTAGAAGAATAATCTATTTCTTGTCAAAATTTTCCAACACAAGTACACAACAGTCTGGTATTTTTCTTTTTCCCACGTGTTTGCTGCGTGTCGTGCACTACACGCGTGTAATAATCAGTATTCGCGCAAAAATTTCCCGCGCTTATGCTTGGTATTCAGCCTCTGGTATTCAGCTATGAGCGCTAATCTATCCGATTTAGAGCAGATTTTGGGCTTGGGGTAATCCTCTGGGCTTGGGGTAATCCAAATTTAAAATCCATATCAATATATTTAAACTTATTTATACCATATATAACATTTTATAAATTAAAATTTCACAACAAATATTACAGAACATTTTACAAATATACAAGTTAAAACATTTTGATCGAACCGAGTAAAAATGAATCAGTCAAACAAAAATTGACGATATCCACTGATATATAGAGTCTGGAACTTTACCAATGTAACCACGAGATGGGTTGAACACGCTTTCTAAGATACGCACATTTGAATGGGAGGCTTCGAATGGAACGTCCTGAAATTGGAATGAGATGGAAAATATTGAGAGCACAAGCTGATGAGAGTTGACAAGCAAGCAAGGGTGAGTTGACTACAAAAATTTTGTAGTTCGCTATAACTACAGATAACTTCAAAAATATGTAGTCAGCTACAACTACTGTCACTTTTGTACAAAGGTAGTTCGCTACTGACTACAGCTACTGCTTAAAAAATTTCGCTATTTTGCTATGCTATATTTTTTAGTTTTACTGTATTTGGAGCATCTACTAACTCAGGCTGTTATGTAACCTATAACAAATCGACTTACGGGTAGCAACAGCCAACAGTAAACACAAAGCAACATTTTTGTAAGCACTACAGTATTCAAGAGTGCAAATTGACTATTGAGTATTGATTTTAAGCAAACCGTGTCTAAATATCATGCTATTATATCTAGTTGCTCACAATTTAAAAAGTAGCGAATAGCGATTCGCTGTTTGAAAAGTAGGGCGTAAAAAAAAACCTGTGGTTCCGGTTTCATATCGTGAAAAAATTAGGGTCGGTAGGTCGGAAATAACTTTTTTTTTTAATATTTTTTTCATGGATTTGGCGGTTTTTTGCTGGGCGATTTGCAGTAGAGTCCCGACATCAATGTTAACTAGAGATGCGTATTTCCTATGGACGAATTTAGGCAATTTGGTTCAATAATTATAATGTGACAATAGACGCCATTTTGGCACGCTGCATGAGCAGCCCGCAACCACCTGTAGAAAATAGGGTCGCACGGTCAATTGCGTTGAAAAAATAATAGGGTCGGCAGAAAAAAATAGGGTCGGTCGGGAACCGGAACCACAGGTATTTTTTTTTTTACGCCTAGTCAACTACTTGGCTACTTTTAGGCAAAATGTAGTTCGCTATAACTAAAGCTACTGTTTGAAAAAAGTAGTCAAAAACTACTGGCTAATTGAAAATTATAGTTCGCTACAGTAGCGAACTACAACTACTTCGCACTCTCGCGCTATTCAAGGGAAGTCAAGGGAAGCTCAGATTGAACCTCCACTTCTTGAGTGTAAGTGTAAGTGAGCTTTTAGAATACAGGCGTAAAAACCATTTCGACGTATCGAGTGAGAGCTTCTTGGTCAGGAAGTCAACAGACAAAGGAGGTTGGTAAGCCATTGGCATCTTTTTCAAAAGTTCAAAAGACACAGCATCTTACAGTATACGATGAGAAGAAATAATCTTACTTTCTTCTCAGACATAAGCGGTTTCATCATCTTGGTGGCAGCATTCAGACATCCTCTAAGACTGTTTTGAATTTGAAGATCACGTGTTCCACGACCTGACAACATTCTGATGCCACTGACCTTCTTCTTACGCGCAGTCTGTGGTGTACCACTTGACACTGGTGGGGCGTCAGGTTTTGATGCTCTTGCTGAAGAGATAACGTAGATTTTTAAATCAACTACGCTATATAAACCTCAAAACTGTAATCTCCTGTGTATACCTAACGGCATACTACCGTACCAAGGACCATACCAAGGACCATACCAAATACCATACCAAATACCATACCAAATACCATACCAAATACCATACCAAATACCATACCAAATACCATACCAAATACCATACCAAATACCATACCAAATACAATACTAAATACCATACTATACAATACAATACTATACCATACCATTCCACACCATACCATCCTATACCATACAATACAATACCATACCATACCATACCATACCACACCAAACCACAGCACATTATACCAAACCATACTATAACATATCACACCACATATCATATCACACCATACCATACCATACCATTCCTTACCATCCCATCCCATCCATACAATACCATACTACATCATACCGTAGTATATCATAGCATACCATGTGTCATACCACACACATAAAACCCACAAAACACCATATTATACCACACACACCACGAAACACCATACAATTAAAATCCCCATAAAAACACGTACTTTGTAGCAATGCATAGTCATTTTCGGCCATTTCTAACAAACACTGCAACTGCTCATGAACCTCAGCAAGGGTCTGACGAAGCACAACCTTCTTTCCAGCACTAACACCAGCTATTGGAACACCGCTGATTGCCTTGTTGTTGAATGCATAAATACACTCAACTTCGTCCTCTTCTTTCTTGAATCGTTTAGATAACGGATTTGACTTCACCCAACTGATGCTTATTTCATTCTCACCTGCTTCGTCCACGCTCCTGCCTGCATATAAAAAGTACGTTGTTAAAGTTGTGGACTAATTTTATTATAATATTGTGTTTATTCTACAAGTACAGACAGTATGGCCAAAAAACTATCAGTTCTAAACTGCGCTCCCTAGAGGTCCAGGAAAGGCTACTTCCTTAATTATTTATCCAGTGTTACAACATACTGTAACACAGTGTTACAATGTACGCCGAGAAAACCGCGGTAATTACCTGAAACTACAATCAGACAACTGCACATTGCAGGAATGGCACAGAATAGAGACAAACAGAAGCCCGACATCTTGGTTTTTCCTATGATTTTGGCGTAACCGTAATTCGTCATCAAAATGCTGACGCCATGGTCCTAGCCAGTGCGCTTATGAGAGGCATTCACCCCCCTGATAATATTCAAAATGGTGGCTAGGACAATGGCGTCAGCAGTTTGATGATGAATCATGGTGTGGCAGCGGTTACGCATCTTTGGCTGAGTCGATCTTCTGTGTGTTTTTATTCTGTGCCCCTGGTGAAAGGCACACCCTTACACCATACACCTTAGTATATATACATGAACTTAGCTATGATGTTAATGATGTTAGCCAGGCGCTGCACTGGAATCCCAGCCTCCCCTCCTCTTCCCCCCTGGGGACGAAGTTGAAATGCTCCCTGTTAAAATGCTCTCTATAATATGTATATATTTTCTGCTCTAAATTATCGCCTACAAAAGCCTTTCAACACATAATGAAACCCAACTGTACCAAAACCACTCTTACCTTTGATCCGAGAATCACTCTCATCCTTTTTAACGGGAAGGTCAGGCAGCAACAACAATGGTGAACATTTCACACCATAACCATTCTTAACATAAACCTCCAACTCCGAGCCTAGGAACTCGTGCAACTGGTGCAACTTCAGCAACTTGGGCCAGCGGAATAACGGACCACCGTGCGTTTTTACCCCAAGCGATTGGTAACTAATTTGTCGTTGTAGGTACTCGATGTAGCTTAGCAGATGATTCCAGGTTAACTGGACCATGTTCGAGCCATTGATCCAAGACTCCATAGTAATAACGCCGTCTTCTTGAATAAAATGCTCAACCTCTGGTCTCAATACAATTGAAACGGAACCTAACAAATCATGGATGACAGGAAGAGGGATCTTTTCCCCGCTCGTCTTGGAGATCAAAAGTCCAGTAACATTGCCATGAAGTTGCCCGCGAGTGTCAATAACAGCGGTAAGTGTGGTCACGGCTCGAGCAGCAATCCAAATAGCTCTAAGTTCCTTCTTCGTTTCACGTTTCACCAAAAGGGCATGTTTATCTTTTATTTTACCTTCGGGATCCTTCCGTGCAAGTTTTGTAACAACACGGGATAAATTAGGAGTGTCACTGGCCCGTGATGCCTCTTGGTTTGCTAGTTCTTCTCTCATTTTTTCTGCCTTGGCGAGATAGAATAAAGTAAGCTGCTCGTAGCATTTTCTCATCAACCTAAATGAATCGATGAATTAAAAATAAGTGTTCATGAAGACAATACTATACCATACCATGCAATACTGCAGGAAAGCATCCCAACCATATCAAACCATACCACACCATTCCATACCACACTTACCACACTATATCACACCACACCTACCATACCATACATCTACCGTAACACTACCATAACATAGCATAGCATACCATACCATACCATACCATACCATACCATACCATACCACACTATACCATACCATATCATACCATACCATACCATACCATACCATATCATACCATATCATACCATACCATACCACACTATACCATACCATATCATACCATACCATACCATACCATACCATACCATACCATACCATACCATACCATACCATACCATATCATACCATACCATACCATACCATACCATACCATACCATACCATACCATACCATACCATACCATACCATACCATACCATACCATATCATACCATACCATACCATATCATACGAACGAGCTTTCGTTGGTAGGAATGTAACTACATGAAAATACATGAGGAGAATTTCGAGCCCTCCAGACGAAGAGCCTTCGCTCGAAACGTCGAAATTCTCTTTATATATTTTCAGGTTGTCGCATCCCTACCAACAGAAGCTTGTTCATATTATTGGTCCTACCTAAACTGGCACAGACAGTTCGAGATCATACCATACCATGCTACATTATACCATGTCGCAACATAGTAACATACCATACCGCAACATTCCATACCACACCTTGCATACCATACCATATCTCCTCTACACCACACTATATCGGCTTTCCTCTCCACTTACTCGAGGTTATGATCAAAACTGTACGTCTTCTTAATAGCATCGACGAACGACATAATGACGATCAGATCAGAACACTCTCCTTTACTCCACAGAAAACTTTGACACATACCTGTAGAAAAATAATGTGCATGTCATGGGGTCATACGTCCAACCCATTTTAAGGCTTCTATCCTTCAGTAAATTAAAGGATCTAGAACAGCAAAAATTCATTGAAAATGGCAAGGTTTTTGCTTTTTGAGACATTCATTCAAAATCAATAGTCTAAATAATGATCTCAAATGCATTAATAATTCATGAGCAAATTAGCCAAACAATATTGCTTTATTTTGCTCATATGATAATATTGGATATCTGGTGAAGTATATTTATCCAGTCCTAGGACTGGATCAAAATTAATTCAGTCCTTGGACTGGATCAAAATTAATTCACCTCACTTTAAGTAGTGATTTATTCGTATGAGATGTCATTTCAGAACTAGACTTCAAGTCCTTGCGCGGAATTGAAATCTTGCCCAGTCCTCATAGTCGGATTTGAAATATTACATCCAATATTATCAGCACCACCGGGAAGAAATCCCAGCATTTTTAAGACCTCAACCGATTTTCAAGGGCTTTTCAGACCTGGATTTATTTTTATCAAATTCAAAGACTTTCTAGAATTTCCAAGGCCCGTGGACACCCTATTGGCCTATTATACTCTATTGTACCATGATTGGTGCTCTTGACCTACCCATAAGAAGCAAGAACTCGCTTTCCAACGGATTTTGATCCAGTTCCGCTTCTGTAACTATCCTCAGTGCTTCCATTAAGAATGACAAAACGTCAAGTATAGTTTGTGTCTCGCTGGATGAATCAATTTCCTGGATTTTGGCACGACCAAGTCGCAACTTGGTTTCAGCAAGTAGCATATTATGTGGCAAGTAAATATTCTTGCTAGTTCGTAAAGGTTCGGCGCTGGAACTGTGGATATTAACGCCAAGAATCTAACAAAATAAAAGGATTTTATTCGGTGGTTTTGTACGGTGCAGATTAAAACCAAATTGGCTCGCAAACGAAGATGTAATTGGTAGGTTTTAGTCAGCGTTACAAAGCAGAAAATGGTCGCCAACTTCAGAAATTTTGACTTTATAGTAGCAAGAAAATGTAGCTCCAAATACAAGACCACAACATATAATGAACATTATTTTATAAATGTATGTACTATCATTATTACAGAATTCAGCATTAGTTCGCACCTGTTCATGGAGAATGGTCTCCGCTTTCGTGTAACTATCACACCTTTCTTCTGCCGTGCCACCAAACGACTCAGCAATGTCACCACGGTAGATCAACATTTTTACCAAGAGTAAAGAACCTTTCACTGAGAGTGGGTGTAAGTGTTGTAACATGTCTATGGTGCTCTGAAAGAGAGAGTAAGAGTTGAAGTTATTGTCAGTTGCAGTAAAATGGAGGATAGCCTGGTATTACTTTCTTCTTTCTTTCTCCAGCCTTCTTTTATTCGTCAATTCAATCGTTGCATGCCCCCCGCCCCCCTCTCCCACCTCCTTTCCTCCCTCTCCCTTTCCTTCTCTTCTTCCCTCTCACTCCCCTTCACTTTCCCCCTCTCTCCCTTCCTTCCACTCCCTCCCTTCATTCCTCCTTCCTTCCTTCCACTCCCTCCCTTCCCTCCTCCTTTCTTCCTTCCCTTCTTCTCCC
>CACRXK020001444.1:0-21454 GCA_902702795.2 Paramuricea clavata | reverse complement strand
CCCCCCCTCTGCCTCCCTCCCTCTCCCCCCTCTTTTCTGCCTCCCTCCTTCCCTTCCTGCCTCCCTTCCACCCTCCCTCCCTTCCTCCTTCCTTCCTCCTTCCTTCCTCCCTCCCCCCTTTCTCCTTACAACCATTCATACCTTCAATGCATCAAAATCTTCCTGTGTTAAACAACCACCCTTGAGTTTCAACAACAAAGCACCAAACTGCAACTCAGCCACTGTCTCACTGTGACCAAATGCATCACTTTCGTCCAAGCCCTGTTCACAATGCTGTTCAGCTGAGCCAGTTAATGCCACCACACTTCGACTAAATCCAGCAATTCGTCCAACGCTATTCTCCTCACAAAACAGATACTCGACCATCTTAATGCGGCAAGTCAACCAGAGGTTTGCATCAATATCAGACTTAACCGAGCCGACATCGGAGCGTAGGCTGTCTGGAGTTTTGGCCGGATCAGGAGAGCGAGAGAATGCCGTCCATGCTGAACCAAGCCTGAAAGAAATACAATGATTTTATTGAATACAGTTTACTTTGGTTTTTTATCGGTTTCAATAAGCATTACGGTGAAGAAGATGGAGGCGACTTTGTATTATTTGTCTGTATAATGTGTAATTGTCTTTTGGGTCCTCAGTAATTGGTGTCCTAGACTGTTGCGGATACCCAACCATCTTAGTGCTGTATAGTTGTTGTGTGTTTGTGTGTGTATGTGTGTTTATATACAAGAGCGCACCTGATGGAAAAGCAATTAAATAAAAAACTAAATCTCTTCATTCTATTTGCTTCCAAATACAAGACTACTAGAAATTATAAAAATAATTAACACCACGCTGATAACTACAATTTGGCATGCGATAGCGCTTATTGAAATGGTCCGATACTGGTCTTACAGTAACACATGTTAGTTACGGCAGTAAAAGACATTAAACTGTATATAAATTATATACCGAATAGCATCATGTTCAAGCAGTACGCTAGCGTCCTCCAAAGCTCTCATACATTCATAAATAACTTTAGCTGCGCGAAGACTCTCAAAATATTGATGAAGAATATTTGCCAACTCTAATTCCACCAGAACTAAAGTCTTGAAATCTACCGGTTTGAATAGATGACCTGTATAAAGGAAAAATTAAAAACATAATGATAGATGGAAATGTCATTTAACATTCGAATAGCCTTATAGGGCAGTAGATTGTGGTCAACTTTAGGAAATTTTACACGTATAGGAGCAACAAAATTAACCAAATATGTGATTACATACAATGACAAGACTTCTGCTGCATGATAGTGCTTGATAAAACCTTCCCATCAATGGACCTTCCACCTTTTGACTAAAATTTAGATCTCAACAAGTCTAGACAATTCAACTTCATCACAACTTGAAAGAGCATCACAAAATTAGTAATATTCCAAAGTTTCGTTGTGAAATGTTGTAAAATGCGGATAATATAGCCCTGCGAAGTTTGCAATTTTCAGTCATATTGTATTACGCGCGGGAAATACGGATGCCTCCTTCGGAAAAAGGGTATGTATTTCCCGCGCGTAACACAATATGACTGAAAATTGCAAACTTCGCGACGCTATATTATCCGCATTTTACAACATTTCACAACGAAACTTTGGAATATTACTAATTTTGTGACGCTCTTTCAAGCTGTGATAACATTTTTGTCTAGACATGCTGAGATCTAAATTTTAGTCAAAAGGTGAAAGGTCCATTCAATGTCATTTAAATGCATAGTCTGTCAAGATATGATGGTCTGGAAACCTGGAAAACTTCAAAGATACAAAATAGAAGACCTTTGTTTGATGTTGAACTATACCTCACCATGCACAAATCCTTTGTCTCAACTTTATTAAATGTTATTCACCGTGGTTGCACGTTTCATCTCAGCTATCCCTATTGGACGATTACTTCATTCAGGGTTCGTAGTCTCCAAGACCAGAAAATTTCAAAGACTTTCAAAGATTTTTTCTGCCTATTGTCAAAGACTTTTCAAAGACCTTTGAGAGCAATCAGGTGTCCAAAAATTACGAGTGTAAGCACCATTTTTACCAGGTAATTAGTCCCGTCAAATCACATCCTAAAATGCACTTTCTCGTCGATATTTGCGAAAAGCTTGCTTCAATCAATCTATTTTATTAGCTAGGAAATCGTATAATCAAATAATCACTAAAGAATTTAAAGACTTTTAAAGACTTTCTTCGCTTTTTCACACACTTCAAAGACTTTTCAAAGACCTTAAAGACCTACATTCAAATTGAAAGACTTTCAAGGATTTCAAAGACCGCTACGAACCCTGTCATTATACAAAAATACAATGAGCTCAATCACCGTGACCGTGCACAAATGAACATAAACACAGCCAAAAACATAATACAATGACTTCTGTTTAGTTTTCAGACCATCATATCTTGATAAACTATGGATGAATGTAAAGGTATAAGATCAGAAAACAAATTATTAAGTTACCTCTAGCATCAAGAAAATCTCTCAAATTTTTCTGTGGTCCAAGAATTTCATGACGTAATTCTTCGAGTAGCAGTTCCGCTCCGGCCAACAGATAACTCTAAAAAGAGTAAGACACTCCCTTCGAGTCTTGACTCAATTTATGAAGATAAAAAGCGGGAATGGTGAAATATCCAGAAAAATTTTGCAGTCAGACACGGAGAAATGAGTTTACCTTAATCGTAACTTGAGTGACATCATCATCAAATATTATAATGGCTGGTTTATTCGACGATTTAGACACTTCTAAAAAAGTGAAGAAAAAATAGACCTTGCCGATTATTCTCTTTTACCCAATGGCCTCGTTTCCATGTTAACTTATTTTAGCATGTCAGGGGCAGATAAAGATTATATTCCCATGTTTTCCTGGACGGATTTGTTTCTTGTTGTTCTTAGGCTCAATAACAAAGTAATTTTCAACTCTACTAAACACAAAACATGAGTAAGTATTTGACATGAAAATGAGGCTATGGGTCATGAAAAAGAGAATGATCGGTAAGGTCTATTGCTGTAACGGACAATCTCTGTTTTGAAACATAACACCGAGTATTCCGGGATATATTAGGGAGTTTACGATCTACGACGCGGCTGGCTCGACGACGCGCTTTCAAAACAAAGAAATTTGGTGTTTCCACAAACAATAGTATTATATGTTTTATAACCATGCAAACCTACAAAGAACTTACAAATAAATTTGTCATGCAAACAAAAACTGTCGATAATTCGTGGTCCCAGGGGTATTGTCAACCGCGTTGTCATTCTCAACACAACGTTAAACAAGCATTATTACGTCTTTCAGTCAACGCGAAAGCTTAATGCGACTCAACAGGTGTTACTTAAAGTCGAAATTACAGCAAACATTGCATCGCTCAGCCGAACGTAGCAGTTTGTAAGGTGATTTGAAAAGCGTCAAATATTTATTACAGTAATCAAATTGCTTACTGCTCATTCTTCAGCTGAAATTTAGACCGCGTCGTTGAGCCGGCCGCGTCGCCGATCGTAAACTCCCTACTATTTTGTGACACGACTACCTACACAGAAGCCCCATGTTTCAAAAATTAATACTTGTATTGCACAATGGCTATCATTATGTTGTATATTTGAAACTAATATTGATCGTACCTAATGCTGATATCTCACACGTTTCTCCTGTTAATTTTTCCACAAGTCTATACAAAACATAACGACTAATTAGCAATGTGATTAATATATAACGATGATAAATTAATCAATCAACAAATCAATTGATTAATTGAAAATTAACGACTAACTAATTAATTAATTGATGATTAAAAATTATCTAACAACTAATAAAATAGTAGAGAACTAATTAACGATTAATTAATTAATAATCAATTGGTCCTTGAGTAATTTAATTAGTCCTTAATCAATGTTTCATTAGTCATCAATTAATTAATTACTATTAAATATTTATTATTAATTAATTAATTAACGACTAATTAACAAAGTAATGGCAAACTCATTACATAATCAATATAATAACGAATTAGTTAATCAACGAAATATTTAATTAGTCAATCATTTAACTAACGAGTAATTAATTAACGACTAATTAACAAAGTAATGAGTAACTAATTAAATATAATTAATTATCAAGTCATCCAATTAACTCATTCATTGTAATTAATTTCTTCAATCAATATTTAGACAGAAAATCCACCAACTAATCGATAGGATAACTCGGATAACTCACAATCGACTACAGAACAGATTAAGAAATAGATATCTGTGACTTACTGTGTCTTCAGGTTTAGTGGTATTGCATAAACACAGGCAGCAATTTCCACAAGGAGACGGGCTTGTTCTAATATCAAATTTCTAGACGCCTCAGAGCCATAAGATAAAATAGTAGCAGGAGATGCACGGTTGGAAATGAGGTTAGTCAATGCCTGCAAATATTATTATGAATGAAACAACATTATTTTCAAGTCAACAAAGGAGATTTTACATATTACCGTTCCAGCATCATCACTGAATATATACAACTACTTCAATAAAAAATGTCCTTTCAAAGTCAAACTAGGCATAACCTAGGCATAGAAACCGCCTCGAGTTTGGGCAAGTTATCGTCCCAGAGTAGGCCTATTACTCGGGTATGATATCATCAACAAAGACGGTCGATACGAGAATTCATTTATTCTTACTTGAATGTTATTTGTATCGTTTAATGGCTTGTCGCTGTCGAAACTATCAATGTTCTATACATGAAAACATGAGAATGAAAACATAAGATATTCAATTTTAGTCATTGGATTTTTCTATATGAAAACTATAACACCCACTTTAGTTTTTTAATAATCTTTAACGTACCTGATTTTTCTGTGCTTTCTTCACGTTTTTACCAAGTAAGAGCGTGTTCAATACATTATAGGAGTGAGAAAACATGCCAGCTTTAGTAAGAGCACGGATCTATGAGAAAAAGGAGAAGCAAAATTGTGAATGTACCATACTTGCAGAAATACATAATCGTTTTCGGGTGGTTCATACGCAAACCAAGGATTTATTATTACGACAAAACATGCCACTTACTCTAAGAATGAGAACTTTGGTAACCCAATGTTCATTTTCGAATATATCACTTGAAATATAGCGAGCTAACGTAAGCAAAGGCAATACCTGAAAAAAGAATCAAACACATTGCATTGCATTGCAGAGCAATCAAAGAAGACTCAAGTATCATGTTCAATACACGCCTCCGGAAAGTACGTCACCTTACTATATAGAGTCTCGTTTTCGTGATTGAGACGTTGGTCTTTAACTGATGTACATGCACGAAAACGAGGTTGAACCTGTCATGACCACGTCATTGTCGCCAATATACAATAGTCTCAATCTATCTTGTGCCATGTTCCTAGCCAGTGTGCGAGGCATTCACTCCCCTGAAAACATTCAAAACTGGCGGATTTTCAGGGGGGCGAATGTCTCTCGAACCGCACTAGCTAGGAACATGGCAAGTGTATTTCGATATAGAATATATGGCGTGGCAAGTACGGGTTATTGGCTGAGTCCAACATCTGTTCATATCTACTCTGTGGTGTAGGTTAGCATTTTTACCATGATATAATGTCCTGTATCGATGAGTTCCTCTGCTAACCATATTGTTGATGATAACAATACTTTAGCATCACACCGGAACGGATCAGAGAAGAGATTAATCCCCGGTATTAGAGTGCCGACCGGGAATCCATTCCCGATGTCATACAGAGCAAAGTCACAGCAGGATGTAGGGTGGGGTAGACTGCATGAAAACATGGCCTAAATAAAGATATGACATTTGTTAAAGTGACATCGAAGGAGTTGTAATCATAGGAGATGTTACTCATGTTAGTGGCATCAGAGTCCAGTTGTCGAACTCTAACCACAAGTTCATGTATATATACTAGGGCCAAGCCCGTAGCTGGCTCTCAATTTCTGGGGGGGCACTGCAGAAAGAATGTAACAGAGGGTTTGAGATGAGGGGTTGAAATTGTTTTCTGACAACGACCTCCCCCCCACCCCCCACCCCCGTCGACAACTTTTTAGGTAAAAAAATTTTCCGGACGAGTACATTGCAATTAGTTTCCAGGTCCTTTATCTCAATTTTTCATACCAAATTTCGGTACTTAGCCCCAAAAAAATAAATGACAACATTAACAGCTATTAGTTCTGCAAAACGTAAGGGGGGGGGGGGCATAATTTCAATTTTATTTCCGAGTGGGGGGGCACTGCCCCACCGAGTGGGGGGGGGCACTGCCCCCTCAGGCCCCCTCTCAGCTACGGGTCTGACTAGGGCACTGTCATATGTATAGGTTATGGGTAAATATAAAGATTTTTGTGGCACAATTATCATTCTACCTTCAACAGCGACGCAGCCACACAGCAGTAGTCGAGTCTTTTATCAGCGTTGTCAGTTTGGATGTACCTTAAGAGAAGGGAGCTGAATATAGTCAAAAGAGGTCAGGAAGCTCGATTGAATATACTAGAACTCATTATACATTTCTTTTCTAGGTTTATGCAAAAGATGTTCGATTTATTAATGTGTTCTACAGGGTGTATCAAAAAAATGTACACCCTTTCAAATTCAAATTAACCCGTAATCTATTGCAGTAATTTGACAGCCATATAATTTCTCGAATTAATGAATGCGTGAAAACACAAGGTCTTCTGCACATGGGAATTTAGGATAACTTCTATTTGTATGAACAAATACACGACTCAAAGAAAAATGTTTAAATTAAGCATTACTCAAGTCTGCATAAGATATAAAATGGGCCAGCTTACTGCAGAGCAACGAATATTTAAAAGGTTATGGCTAATTTGAATTTGAAAGGGTGTACATTTTCTTTATACACCCTGTATTTAGATTTTGACTTCCACCACCGCTACGTTAATGGGTTATTAACCAATCAGATGCGTTTGATATATCCGATTAACCAATCAGATGCGTGCAGTGAGAGGTAGCGGTAGTCTGGATTAAACACAGTGCTCACCTTGCAATATTCACAGCAGTGACAGCGGCAAGAAGACATCCCCACATCCCACGTTTCTTCAACAAAACTGAGGGTTCCACGTGCACTGCATCATGGTAACGATTGTGGTTTGTCTGACCGTGCTCTGACTGAGAGACTGGGGAAAGAATCGTATCCAGGACTGTCTGCCACCAGCGATATGCTGATCTACAGTTCACAATAAAAGATGAAATATTGATAAAAAAAATAGTCTGCGTAAATATTGCCAGCGTTAGGAAATGTTGGACTATATAATTACCAGCACATCTTGCCAACCTCAACCTGCCTACTCATGTATCATTTATTTATTTTATGCTGTCAGTGTTGAGTAGAAGGTTCCACATCAAACCTTCCTCACGGATCTCACATGTGGTAAATTTTCCTCACGGGTGATACCTGCAGCTTTTTGCAACTCTGAGTGTTTAGTACATAATGACTTTCACTTCTGTGATCAAAGTTCGATTCCTATAATATGCAGTTGTCTGATAATTTCACCTCAGTCACATATGGGAAGAGTGCTTCTAGTTTGACTCTACCAAATACCGCATGTATTGTGCATGTACAGCTTTCGTCTTGCAGTCGACCTCTAGAGTGATGGGTTTAGAGTATATAACTATAATATCAAAATCAGACCTTTTGTTTCCAATGTGAAGCATTATGTTTCCAATTTCGTTCATTGCTTGGGCAAGAAGAGCTCTTCTTCCATGAAACTGAAGCATTTCTATAGAGAACAATAAGAATTGAGAGACGTAGTTTAATTCGCTTGCTCCTATGAGTGTCTACATTTCTGATGGTGATAATAATTGATGTAGATGACGTACCAATAGTTTTATCATAAGATGTAATGACAACAGCAAGCTGGGATGAAGTAAGTGGACATTTCTGAACATCATCTATCTTATCAAATTTAAGATCACTCATGTTAGACGGTGCCGCTGTCAAGCCTTGGCCTTCTGATGAAACAAAAGCAACACGAGAGGTGCTCTTCTTTAAATGTTGACCTAAATGAACACAAATTGAATATAATGGCACGCAGATCTCACTTGGCGAGTTTCCTGGTTAGCTAAGCTCATATGAGCAGGCCCTTATATGAGTTTTTCAAACACAGGGAAGTTACCAGCCTAACGGAAGCTAGCTTATAACTTAGATGTAAAGACACCACGCTAACTGTATGTACCACCCGTAGTTTTCAACTAAAGCATTATATACAACACTAATAACACATTATAATGTATCAGTACCAGTAGCGGACAATACGGGGGGGGGGGGGTACATATAATTTTTCAACCATGGAAGTATTGGCAGGCTATAAATTTAGCAATATATTGCGTAAAAGTTAAGGCTAAAAATTTTAAAGAATTGCCCCCCCCCCCTCCCAATTTCCGCCACTGGCAAACTACTTACCCAATCCAGCGAGGTATCGCAAGAACAATTCTCTGCTGTGCTGCAAAGCTCTGGCCACACAATGCTTCAACTCGACAGATTCTTTGAGCAATTGTAATGTACTTGTCTTATCCACAGGCACACAGAACAGTCGTTGTGCATTATTATCATCGCTATACACATCGTGTCCCTTGGGGTCAATATGAACAGCCGGTTCAAAACTAGCACTGCCTGCAGTGAGGTTGATCTTCAGACCTTTGGGTTTTCCACTGTCAGCAGAGAGTACTACATCTGGTTGCGTTGTCGAGACTCCACCACATTGCTGAGCTTTTTCCAAGAGCTTTTCTTGAGCAAATGCAAGCAAGGGGAGCACCTTCTCGGCGTAACGTCCTCTGTATAAGAAGAACAAGTATAAAAGACAAGAGGTTGTACTGCGGCAGGGGTGCGGGGGAGAGGGGTGGGCTTGCACGAAGGATGGATAGCACTGCACTAAAAATGGGAGAGTGCCAGGTCGCCAATTGCGACAACATTTTTCGACCAGATATTTGCCAAAGGTAGCGACCAGAAAAAACCTTAAAATAGCAAGGTAATTCTGAAGCCCTAAAATATCTCAGTAATCAATCTCAGTAATCTCTATCGATCCCGTGGGTAGCGCTAATTATACCCAGAGTCCTGGAAAAGTGGTTCACGTTTTCCAACAAACTTACCGAGAAAGAGCATTAAATCTCAAGATGATATCAGATAGTTTCTCCCACTTTTCTTTATAAAACAAAACTTCCATACAATGCATGATAACACGTTTTATCCACACCACATCGGCTGTGGTTTGGTCATCAAGATGTTGCTCAAATATTAAATCAGAACCGCCTTTCTCTGATTCGATATCTCCCCAAAATGACACTTCATTTCTGCTGTCGTCTTCAGATGCCTGATTAAATAGAGAGAGAGTATAGAACATTTTATTCATTTTAATATAATTTTAGAAAGTTTTAAAAACAGGGCATTTTTTATTCTGCTGACTTTCATAAGATGAAATGTTGCGAATGCAAGAGAAATGTGCCCCCCCCTGCATTTGGCTAAATTTTTAAAGTTTCTCAAAATATTTTTTCCAGTCGAAAGTAATTGTTCATGGATGTCATAAAACATTTATTATTATCAGCTTTCTACACCATATATACAATTAAAATAGGACTAAAAGGCGATTTAAAGTAATTGTTTTGACAAAAGAAATGGTTTTCGACAATTTTCAGAAAGTTTGAAGTCGGCAGAGGCATATTTTACATTTTCAAAAAAAATTCCTGTGGTTCCGCCTTATATGACCCAAGGGTTGCCTGTGGTTGTTAGAGAATGAGAAAACAGGCAGATCCAGCATTCTCAACGAAAACGAGCGAGTCTTTTCATTAATGATAAAAACGGCGCAATTCATCTAAAAATCTTCTTTATACTGGGGCAAGCAAAGGGTCTCCTGAGGTAAATGCCCAGTAATTATATAGTTGAATTATATAGTTTAATTAAAAATGCTCTCTGTTGAAAAAATTACCATTCAGTGATATTGCGCAATCCAGCCTTCGTACAACCGGCCCCTGACTTATTACCTTGCTCTTAGTTTTTGATGTTTCTTTTTTATTCTGTTTTATATACAAGAGCATATCAAGCAACGTATCAGCAGCAAAATAGAAAGCACTCCAGGTTATCTCATAGAGAACATCGTCTGATATCTCAGAGCCAGGGTCCATGACATACTCATATAGCTTTTGCCTCATGTTCCACAATTGACTGCAAGCATTTTGAAGAAGACCCCAGCATTTGCAGCGATATGATAGCACCTAGATGAAACGAATTATGCAGAGTTAATATGGCAATTCCTGGGCCACATGGCTCATAAAAGTCAGTTTACACTTGAGATTTTTCGCGGGAAAAATTTTAAATTTCCATTTAATGGGTTTTTGAATGGTTTTTAAAGATTTACCATGTATACTATATCAATGTAAAAATGAATTTTTATCATTATTGGTTATTGTAAAATTCATGAATAATTAATAAGGCCATAAACAAATCACGATGCAGCATTTATGTCACATGTGCACACTTGTAAACCGCATTAAAGATCAGAAAGTCGTGTTAGAGGGATGTTTATGAAAGTTAATTTATGAAAGTTAACAATACTAATTTAAGTTTACATAACATGCTAATGAAGCGTGAGATTGTCCCCATGGGAAGAGAATACTAATAAAGTAAACAAATAAATTCATTTTACAAGTACGTTAAAATATTCGCAACTGATCTTTATGGGAATTAACAATGGCTCGCGCTGCGCGCTCGCCATTGTAAATGCCCATAAAGACCAGCTGCTCATATTTTAACTAGTAGACTTCGTATATGGTAAATTGGTAAAAACCAAGATGTTTAATATTTACCATTAATGGGAAATTACCGTGGTTTAAAGTACCATTAATGGTAAATATTAAACATCATGGTTTTTACTAATTTACCATCTATAATAACCAATAGTGCACTGTATTTTACATTCAAAAACCCATCAATGGAAAGTCAATTTTTTCCCTATGATTTGCTGCGATTTTAGGTGCGATTTTCTTCTTCTGAAAGATGTTATTATTATTATTATTATAAATGTCCAAACTAGCAGTAACAACTGAATTACTTTGGAATTACAAGGTATAAGAACATAGATATTGTTCGAGTTGATGAGGTATGAATGTTCACATGAGGGTACATATACTTAGACCATTCATAACTCGTTCATATGCGAAATTCGCTTCCTGGCCTTGGAAGCAAATTTCACTTCTGCAACAAAGTTTCCAAGGATGGAATGAAAAGGTACAAAATGCTAGAGAACTAACCACAGCTTTCGATAAAAACTTGCTAGCATTATACACGTATCTCAGGTATTCCGTTTCATCATCAATTCTAAGCTGTTCCCTGGAAAAAATATAAAATTTGGTCACTGCCCCGGCTTGTTCTGAAAACGATACTTTATTCTTTCTTATACTTTGAGATATCTTTTTCAGGCAGTTCAGACCCAAACCACGACAGATTATTGTGGAATACTACTTACACTGGACCATCACGTTTGAGGTATCTTTTTCAGGCAGTTCAGACACAAACCACGACAGATTATTGTGGAACACTACTTACACTGGACCACCAGGTTTGATATATCTTTTTCAGGTGGTTCGGACACAAACCACGACAGATTGTTGTGGAATACTATACTTACACTGGACCACCACGTTTGAGATATCTTTTTCAGGCAGCTCAGACACAAACCACGACAGATTATTGTGGAATACTACATACACTGGACCACCACGTTTGAGATATCTTTTTCAGGCAGTTCAGACACAAACCACGACAGATTATTGTGGAATACTACTTACACTGGACCACCAGGTTTGAGATATATTTTTCAGGTAGTTCAGACACAAACCACTACAGATTATTGTGGAATACTATACTTACACTGGACCACCACGTTTGAGATATCTTTTTCAGGTAGTTCAGACACAAACCACGACAGATTATTGTGGAATACTATACTTACACTGCACCATCACGTTTGAGATATCTTTTTCAGGTAGTTCAGACACAAACCACGACAGATTATTGTGGAATACTACTTACACTGCACCATCACGTTTGAGATATCTTTTTCAAGCAGTTCAGACACAAACCACGACAGATTGTTGTGGAATACTACATACACTGGACCATCACGTTTGAGATATCTTTTTCAGGCATTTCAGACACAAACCACGACAGATTATTGTGGAATACTACTTACACTGGACCACCACGTTTGAGGTATCTTTTTCAGGCAGTTCAGACACAAACCACGACAGATTATTGTGGAATACTACTTACACTGGACCATCACGTTTGAGGTATCTTTTTCAGGCAGTTCAGACACAAACCACGACAGATTATTGTGGAATACTACTTACACTGGACCATCACGTTTGAGATATCTTTTTCAGGCAGTTCAGACACAAACCACGACAGATTATTGTGGAATACTATTTACACTGGACCACCAGGTTTGAGATACATTTTTCAGGTAGTTCAGACACAAACCACGACAGATTATTGTGGAATACTATACTTACACTGGACCACCACGTTTGAGATATCTTTTTCAGGTAGTTCAGACACAAACCACGACAGATTATTGTGGAATACTATACTTACACTGGACCATCACGTTTGAGATATCTTTTTCAGGCAGTTCAGACACAAACCACGACAGATTATTGTAGAATACTATACTTACACTGGACCACCACGTTTGAGATATCTTTTTCAGGTAGTTCAGACACAAACCACGACAGATTATTGTGGAATACTATACTTACACTGGATCATCACGTTTGAGATATCTTTTTCAGGCAGTTCAGACACAAACCACGACAGATTATTGTGGAATACTACTTACACTGGACCACCAGGTTTGAGATATATTTTTCAGGTAGTTCAGACACAAACCACCACAGATTATTGTGGAATACTATACTTACACTGGACCACCACGTTTGAGATATCTTTTTCAGGTAGTTCAGACACAAACCACGACAGATTATTGTGGAATACTATACTTACACTGCACCATCACGTTTGAGATATCTTTTTCAGGTAGTTCAGACACAAACCACGACAGATTATTGTGGAATACTATACTTACACTGGACCATCACGTTTGAGATATCTTTTTCAGGTAGTTCAGACACAAACCACGACAGATTATTGTGGAATACTATACTTACACTGGATCACCACGTTTGAGATATCTTTTTCAGGCAGTTCAGACACAAACGACGACAGATTATTGTGGAATACTACTTTCACCGGACCACCACGTTTGAGATATCTTTTTCAGGTAGTTCAGACACAAACCACGACAGATTATTGTGGAATACTATACTTACACTGCACCATCACGTTTGAGATATCTTTTTCAGGCAGTTCAGACACAAACCACGACAGATTATTGTAGAATACTATACTTACACTGGACCACCACGTTTGAGATATCTTTTTCAGGTAGTTCAGACACAAACCACGACAGATTATTGTGGAATACTACTTTCACCGGACCATCACGTTTGAGATATCTTTTTCAAGCAGTTCAGACACAAACCACGACAGATTGTTGTGGAATACTACATACACTGGACCATCACGTTTGAGATATCTTTTTCAGGCATTTCAGACACAAACCACGACAGATTATTGTGGAATACTACTTACACTGGATCATCACGTTTGAGGTATCTTTTTCAGGCAGTTCAGACACAAACCACGACAGATTATTGTGGAATACTACTTACACTGGATCATCACGTTTGAGATATCTTTTTCAGGCAGTTCAGACACAAACCACGACAGATTATTGTGGAATACTACTTACACTGGACCACCAGGTTTGAGATACATTATTCAGGTAGTTCAGACACAAACCACGACAGATTATTGTGGAATACTATACTTACACCATTGAACTAAAAATAACTGGAACGCTACGTTCAGTAAACTGCGCATGCAAATTTTGAAGCCAAAATTTGACTCCCATGAAGCCAAATGAAGCCAGTTTTGACTCCCAGACACGCACTTCCACGCGTGTTTCTACTGCGCGATTTACTCGCGAGACAATGCAGGGGGCGCTCGAAGCATGCCGTTTTGAACGTTTTCATGGCAGGATGCAAATCGAAAGGGAAACGGGCCTTTTCAGTCTAAAACGGGCCTTTTAAAGCCTGTGTACGACCTTGTAGAATTTAGCTTCAAATTTCCGCTTGAACGTAGCGTTCCAGTTATTTTTAGTTCAATGACTTACACTGGACCACCACGTTTGAGATATCTTTTTCAGGTAGTTCAGACACAAACCACGACAGATTATTGTGGAATACTACTTTCACTGGACCATCACGTTTGAGATATCTTTTTCAGGCAGTTCGGACACAAACCAGAGCAGCTTATTGTACACTGAACCTCGTGTTTATACAGTACGTTTCGTTACGATAGCCAAATGATATCTTCAAAGGGCATAGAAAATCAAACTTATAAGCGATGAATGAATCAGGCTGCAGACTTACTTTTTTTTCACAGGATTTTGTCGTTGAGTCAACGATATGACAAGATTTTTAAAAGCTGACGAGGAATCTTTCAAAATGGAATTTCGCTCGCGAATAAGAACTCCACTAACGTCAAGACCAAACCACTCTGTGTCCAGAACGTGAACGCTGCCATAAATGAAACAATTAAATTAAATACTACTATTGAACTCTATATTTTCTTGCATTTTCTTCTTATTACACAGAACGCGCTTACTGAGAACCGTGCACACACGTAAAAACGCACAAGTTGTTCCAGGTCTACAAACAAGTTGTTACAAGTCTGTTCACAAGCTGTCGACAAGTTGTGTTCGCACTGCTTTTTCCCAGTTGTTGTAACAAGTTTGGAACAAGCTGTTAACAACTTGTAACAACTTGTTTGTAGACCTGGAACAACCTTGCAACAAGTCTGATAATATCAACAAGGTTGCTACAACTATAACAAATTGTTCCATACTTGTTGACAACTTGGGACAAGCAGTGCGAACAAAACTTGTTGACGGCTGACTGGCTAAAAGATGTGAGGTTTTTGCGTGTGTATGCGTGCATGACAGCCCAGCCGTAGAGCCTTGAAGCAACAATGACTTAAAGAGATACTTTCCCTTTGCAGGCAACAATGATAATGATGATGAATGAATATATCAGCAAATTGATAAATATAATTGATAAATTAAATTTAATCAACTATCAGTGATTATCAATTAGCACTGATTACGAGGATCGATTAACATTAATTGTTATCGTTATTAAGGAATCAGAACCATTACAATGTATTAATCCAAATTGAAATTTACTGTACCTGTCAGGGTTTGAAGAGTCGCTGCTTGATCTTTCTGTTTTCTTGGAGTTTTTCACAAACATGCGGAAACTGGCCAAAGCACGAATGATGTTCCACTGTAAGTGATGACACAATACGTTATACACAGGTGGCAGATAATGCATGAAACATTTGGGGGGATTTAGCTAACCCCATCGCCCCCCCCTACCTCCCTAGAGTCGGCGACACTATATAAATATTAGTACCACAGTATTAACTGTATTATATTAGGTAATTAGTAGGTAATGAGCCGAGCCAGCCCAGCTCGTGTATAGCCACCGGAAAAAAATTGAAAATACATACTAGATCATAGAATGGAAATTGTATGGACCTTTATTGCAAATAGAATGGATTTTGGTTATCCATAATAATTGTATATTTCCATGCTATGGATATAGTATCGTATAAATAGTATGGATATAATGTGGATTTAGTGGTACAATTGCAAATTTCATAGTATGAATTTCATATTTTTTCCCAGTGAGCCGGGATGAATCGTGTCACGAAATTGTTTTCCTGACCATGTGAACTTTATTCTGTTACTGGAATCAAACTAAGCTAATTCAACTTTGAAATCTCATTTTGGAGGTTTATCAAAGCCGTGATAAGAGCTTCATCAACCGGGCCAGCTTGACTTCATATGAACATATCCACACCGGGCAGGCTTGAAAAATATGCCTGACCACGGTGGGAATCGAACCTTACAACCTTTGGAATACTAGCCCAATGCTCTGCCAACTGAGCTAAGCTTGCCCGGTGTGGATATACACTCAGAGTAACATCACAAGCATCACATTCACCTGAGTACATTACACCAACACAGAAAAAATCATCATTAAAGATAGTTTGAATGAACTTCATACTGTTACTAGAATCAAACTAATTCAACTTTGAAATATCATTTTGGATGTTTATCAAAGTCGTGATAAGAACTTTCTTAAACAAATCATCCCAGTTAACGGGTTCAGCCCAGTTCCATATGATATGAGCAGACCCTTACTTGCAGCTGATAGCTGAGCTGAATTGCAAAGACAGGCCTCAACCTGATCGAGTCGAAGGCTTCCAAAGGCGCCTCTGGCAACCACCTTATGACTCAAATCTGATCACGAAGCACAGCTACGGTGGAAGGGTCAGTTGGGGGCTAATCCCAACAGCTATACCTGACATCGCCAGGGATTTTCTTCGGTTGTTATTGCACGCAGTTTTCGTTTTCTCCCCTCCGTTTTCCAAAACGCTGGAAGTCGCGATTGCAAGGCTTCGATTGCCTGAATATTTAAAGAAAAACACGTGATGAAACATTCAGGGTGGCAAGGTCACAAGGCACCGGCAAGTTATAATAAGTACGCAGATAGCAAGAGTTCCGCGTATTTAAGTGGTGCTTGGCTGAAAAAAAAATACGTACTAGACTGTTATGGAGGCGTCTTCTGATACTTAAGTACCAAGGTTCCCACTAGAATTTTGAGGAGGCATTTTGAAAGACATAGGAGGCTATGTGCTATAATGAAGGTACCACTCACCAAGGGGGTGGGGTCCGAGGGCGTCTTCCCGGGAAGATTTTGAAATTGAGACCCTCTGATATGGCATTTCCAGCTATTTTGGAGAGTAGTTTTGGAAATTTTGGAATATTATTCCTGACTAGTGCGCGTATAGTCGCACCCTCCAGTTTATTCATAAACACAATAATTTAAACCATAGCCTATCGAAGGGAAGATGGCCGTGAAACTCATTGGAATAACAATATAACTCATTATCTATCTTGATCAACGTTTATTCATGAATCTTCTTCTTCTTCACCGTCATGACGTCTGACGCGTGTATTGTATTTTTGCCAAATCCACCAATAGCAATTTCCAATTTCCCTATTGTTCGAGTCACGGATAGGTAACTTTCCTAAAACATTGCTATTGGTTAGTTGGGCAAAAATACAATACGCACGTGACGGTGAAGGACCAGAGTTATGAACAAACGTTGACTAACATAGATAATGAGTTATATTGTTATTCTAATGAGTTTTCAAGCCATCTTCCCTTCGATAAGCTATGTTTAAACTTACACGTATCAGGTCATTTTCATTGCCAGATCTCAATTTCCTTCGTCCCTGCGAAGTATTAAACAAAAAAATATAACATTGATTTTCTTGTATTTCGCAATGAAGAGGGTGAAAATAAAGACAAGTCACATTCTGACACCCTTGGCCTACCTTGCGAATGATACGAGGCACATGCGGGGGAGTTCTGACGGGACTTGTAGATTTACTCGGCTTTCCATTTTTAACCGGTTTGACAGGTTTAGCAGGTTGTTCGGATGATGTTGATGTGCTCTCAGTACGTTCTTTAACCGCAGCCAATGTCTCAAGCAGTTGTCGCATTGATTTGGTGGTTTTCTTGGCTGTAGGCTACAATATATCAAAAAGATGAAACTATCTATATTTGTACTGGGTAGTTCTATCAATTCTAAACTGTTCTCTTAAGAGGTCCAGTGAGGAATGTCGCAGAATGGACTAGTGTTACAACAGGAAGAAACCCAAACTAAACTAACGTTATTTATGCTGCATAGCTTTATCAATTCTAAACTATTCTCTCCAAAGGTCCATTGAGGAATGTGGCTCAATGGACCAGTGTTGCTACAGAAAGAAACCTTAACTAAACTAAACTAACAGCGATTGATACACCGGGTGGAAAGCGTAATTTAAAATGAAAATTAAAGCCCAGCAAATGACTTTCAGACAAGACATAACAAAAATATAAAATTTATTGGCTAACGTTTCGTTGAATTGTTCACAACTGTTCATTTTTAAACTAAACTAACTTTATTTACACTTGATAGCTCTTACTATCAGTTCTACACCGTCTGTTTTCCTTAAAAGTCTAGTGAAGAGCGTCACATATTGGTCCAGTGTCACTACAGGAGGAAACCTAAATTAAACCTGAACCTTAATTATACTAGATCGTTCCAACAGCAGATATGTGAACTCACCCGCATTGAGTGGGTGACACCCGCATTTTGGAATCATCACACGCGGGAAAATTGGCACATAAAATCACCCGCATTAGCAAATTTTATAGCAATTCACCCGCATTCTGTGATTCTGTCTTCTGATTCTTGATTCGTTGTTCTGTTTTTGGTTGGTAGAGTGTATGCATGCGCACATCTACTTCTACTTCAACTAGACTTAACTCTTAAGACGTTTGTATACATCTGTTTTGTCATAAACAAGAATATAAATATCTATGGAAGTTCGAAATATGGGGCTTAGCAAGGCTTTTATAAATCACCAATCAATTTTCTCAACAACAAAAAATGACGTCATGTCAAAAATTATATATCACCCGCATTTGTGTTACTTAGGGTTCACATCTCTGCAACAGTTCCATATAAACTGTTCCCATTAGAGGTCTAGTTAAGACCCAACTCAAACCTAGCCGAAACTAAATGAAACTGAGCTATATTTATACTGCATGGGTAACTTCATCAATTCTGAACAGGTCTGGTTTCCAGCGTCATTGCAGGAGAAAATCGGAGTATTTGAAGAAATTCTGCGGTGTTAAGTAGAACGGATCTGGAAGCATTCTTCTCACACATGACTGAGGCGAAATCGTAATGCGACAACGGCGAATTGCAGGAATATAAATACCTTTCCATATTCCACGATAGCGGTAGCAAATTTCTTGTTTTTCATTTCCTCTCCATCAAACTCCGTTGACTGACGCGCAGCTGAGGTTTTGTCACTCGGCATCAGAATGTCGTTACGTCTGGAAAATGGTATATTTGAGTATACGTATTCTTTACATATTTTAAATACTTTCATTTTGTGTCAATAGGCCATTGCAGGATGCTAAATCAAGGCAATGAGTGCATGACTGGATGGCATGGAGAACAGTGGGATTTTTAAACAATTAAAACAACATTCCGATCACTGGATGGCTGTATTCCTACCACTAATAAACATAATAAAACAGGCACTGGAAAATTTTTTGAAAATCCATAGAATGGAAATTGTAAGGACTTTTATTGGAAATAGAATGGATTTTGATTATCCATAATAATTGTATATTTCCATAGTTACGGATATAGTATGGAAATAGTATGGATATACTATGGATTTACTGGTGCAATTGCAAATCTCATGGTATGGATTTCACATTTTTTTATTTTTCCCAGTAGGGGTCTCTGGTTTATCCATCTAACATAGTCTTGTTAATTTAACCAGAACGTCCTGGTTAAGTATAACCAGATTCCTGGTTACATTCACCAGACTATGGTAGGAAGTGAGATAAAATAACCAGGAAATTTAATCAAGAATATTACGTCAACCCAAATAGGGTTTTTGTAGGTTTGCCAGGAAAATTTTAACCAAGGTGTTTTTAGAGTGTATGTCAGCTGTAACACAATGAGAACATACGTTAATTATATCAATTATAATATTTAATGTAATTATGCTTGATTACGTTAATTATAAAATTACCATAACAGGTTGTCTTACTTATTAAGCCACATTTCAGTATCATTGGACCACTCCAGAACTTTCTCCGGGGCATCAGTAGCCAAGGCTTTCTCAACGACCATCACGAAATATTGAAGGTACTTAGTACGCCTCTTGAATTTCATTACTAGAAATGTAATTTGACCAAGTTGTGGTGTTTACATAAACATACCATGCAAATATTTGCTGAAGATTTAGTCTATCTACTGTATAAAGTAACGGCGTATATCCAAAAATCTGTTTCAGAAAATGTACAAAATGCAGTCAGGTGTGGAAAAATACGAACATATTCCGGGGGGGAATGAAGACACCCCCCCCCCCCTACTATTACAAACGACACCACACCAAACATTTTGTCACGAACAACCCAACCATCTGTCATCTCTCCACCCTCAGTATAGTATGGTCCCTTCCTGTAGATGCCCCCAGCCCCCCCCCCTCCCCCACTGACGAATTCTTAAAAAAGGCCCTGCTAACTGTCATACCTTCTCTATAACCATCGATTGGAGCGAGAGCTGTAACATAACTTGTCAGTATAGCAGGATCTTCCGCCCCGGATAATTCAAAGTCATTCTTATAGTTCACTACAGCTACAAAAAAAAGAATTAAAACAGTTTCTTGAATACAGATAGTTACACCAGAACTGTGAATGGCATTGTAGGTAGAAGAAAATACACCGTTGGTTTTCTACAGGTACCCAGCATTCATCCAGGGGTAACACTGGACCAACACTGGATGACCTGTACTGGACCTCCAAGGAGAACAGTTTAGAACTGATCAGGCTATCCAGTATAAATAATATATAGTTTCCTGGCACCTTCACTTGTCCGTTTTGTATAAACATTCTCCAAAGATGTGAACTCATTCTTTTGAAAAGCACCAGTTTTATTTGACTGTTCTGGTTTCGCGATAACTTTAGCCACTCCTCCCTTGGTTTTCTTAGTTTTGCCTTTGTTTCCTTTCTTCTTGGATTTTGTTCCAGTTGGCGCCACATTCCTGGTCACGCCGTCTTGGGATATTGTCACAGATACAGTAGGTGCTAATTCTGTTGGTGTATCGACGGTCAGGAGTTTACGACCGTAGTCCTTGATCGTGTTCCCAAGCTCTTGTTCACCCAATAACGGTAGCGTCTGAAACAATTCAGTAGAAGTGAAGGTAAGGGGCAAACGATTCTACTGCTGCAAGAGACCCCCCACTGGGGGAGGGAAGGGGGAGATACTACTGCTGCAAGAAATCTTCGCTGGTAGGGGGGGAGATACTACTACTGCAAGACACCGCCACTGGTGGGAGGGGGGGGAGGTACTACTGCTGCAAGAGATCTTCAGTGGTAGGAAGGGGGAGATACTACTACTGCAAGACACCGCCACTGGTGGGAGGGAGGGGGGGGAGATAGTACTGCTGCACGAGATCTTCAGTGGTAGGAAGGGGGAGATACTACTACTGCAAGACACCGCCACTGGTGGGAGGGAGGGGGGGGGGAGATAGTACTGCTGCACGAGATCTTCACAGGTGGGAGGGGGGAAGATACTGCTGCTGCAAGAGATCTTCAGTGGTAGGAAGGGGGAGATACTACCGATGCAAGAGTCTTCAGTGGTAGGAGGGGGGGGGAGATATTACTGCTGCAAGACACC
>CACRXK020001443.1:0-54425 GCA_902702795.2 Paramuricea clavata | reverse complement strand
CTGTAGCTCAGTTGGTTAGAGCTTCACAACTGTCTCTCTGTAGCTCAGTTGGTTAGAGCTTGACAACTGGCCTCTGTAGTTCAGTTGGTTAGAGCTCGACAACTGGCCTCTGTAGTTCAGTTGGTTAGAGCTCGACAACTGTCTCTCTGTAGTTCAGTTGGTTAGAGCTTGACAACTGTCCTCTGTAGTTCAGTTGGTTAGAGCTCGACAACTGGCCTCTGTAGTTCAGTTGGTTAGAGCTTGACAACTGGCCTCTGTAGTTCAGTTGGTTAGAGCTCGACAACTGGCTCTCTGTAGTTCAGTTGGTTAGAGCTCGACAACTGTCTCTCTGTAGCTCAGTTGGTTAGAGCTCGACAACTGTCTCTCTGTAGCTCAGTTGGTTAGAGCTTGACAACTGTTTCTCTGTAGCTCAGTAGGTTCGATTCCTACCAGGGACTACAGTTGCATTTTTCGCATTCTGTTGCTTCTGGTTAGGTGGCAAAGTTAGGTATAAAACGTTTATAATGGGCCATTTGCATTACAGACTAAATTTTGATCTCAACAAGTCTAGACAAAAATTTCATCACAGCTTGAAAGAGCATCACAAAATTAGTAATATTCCGAAGTTTCGTTGCCGAAATGTTGTAAAATGCGGATAATATAGCCACGCGAAGTTTGCCGTTTTTCAGTCATTTTGTATTACGCGCGGGAAATTGACAGCCCAATCGGATGTTGGGGCATCAATTTCCCGTTTGTAATACAAAATGACTGAAAATTGCAAATTTCGCAAGGCTGTATTATCCGCATTTTACAACATTTCGCAACGAAACTTTCAAGCTGTGATGAAATTTTTGTCTAGACCAAAATTTAGTCTATAATGCAAATGGTCCTTGACACTCGAAATTTTCATTGATACAAAAAAGAACTTTAACATTTTGTTTGACATGCCCTAAATCTTGATATCTTGCAATTACCTCTATAAGCATTCATGTTTTCTTTGACAACACAGGCTAACTCTGCTAATTATGGATAGCAATGATCAAAGGCCTTCAGGGTCAAGATTCCAAGAACGTTTTTAAATGCTATTTAAAACAGCATGACTTGCGTGTTGTATTACTGAAAGATGTGTTTTCCTTGCAGGTGCGGTGATATTTTAATCAAGGCCTGAGTCCACGAGCGCTTTTTCTCGGCAAAATGCGAAACATTTCGCACGAAATGAAATCGTGCATGTGCAGTAAAGATAAATTAGGCTTCGCGAGAAAAAATTTCGCTTCGCCAGTGAGTAGAAGTCAGTTCAGTAGAAGTCAGTTCGAAAAAAGTGTGTAAATTCTGATAGAATCACTCATGTGCAGCCATCCATATTTCGCAGACACGATTTCGCGCGAAGAATTTCGCCGTCGTGAAATCAGGCCTTAATTTCCTTGTGCGCAGAAAAGCATATACCGCAAGATTCCCACATTTTCCTCGCGCGCAAAATCTTGTCCGCATTCCGCGCATGAACAACTTGTCGACGCACACATATTTTAATGACTGGCAATGTTTTGGCGCACAGCCTTAGTTATTCCATAGATAAATAAAAACTCCGGATGGGCAAGTCATGATCGCGCATACGGGGCTCTTATGTAGTGTATACTCGCAAATTCATATTTGCGCTGTTTGAAGGCGGTCAGCTGGTTTTGGTTGAAGGTAATTTGTAGATGAAAATTTCTAGTGTGAATTTTATACATTTATTTATTTTAGTACATCTAACAGTTGTGATTGCGAAAATGCAACTGCATGCCCTCGCCCTTCTGGCAGGAATTCAACCTGCGGCCCTGCGATTCATTGCCCATAGTTCATGCATACATTTCTGATAACTGATTGCCTACAGCCGCATTTTTCGAAACTGCTTCTGGTTATAGCCTATAGGTTTCAATTAAATCGGTATAAAAATTTACACTCGACATTTCATGCGTCTATTGGACTAAAATGATGTGAAGATTTGGAAACTATAAGCCCATATATACGAAACACTATATCAACCGCATACGTTTTGTTTCTTTACTTATGAAGATTGAAATTGCGATATCTAAGAAAAGTTTACGGAAAATGAAAACTGTATACTTTTTGTTCAGTATGAAATACCCGTATTCCTGTTTAGTCGGGCAGAAGAAGAAAGGTTTTAGGTAAACACCACCAAACGTATTTTTTTCTTAAATTAATCAGCATTTTGTGCCTTTCTTCACTGAAAATTTGAATTATTTGATAAAACTACATCTACGATTCGTCGTGCAAGAACGCACGTGTCTATCATCTTGATATCTTATAGAATACTGTACAATATTCCTACTGAAATATGATTATAAAGACCTGTGTATAGACCAAATGCTATATTTCTGATCTAGATCGCTGGGTCGTATAATATGGTTTCATGCAAAGTATTAGTGGATGCAAGCTAGTGAATCAACAATTAATTGTTATACAAGATTAAGCACGAGGTTAAGCATTTATTAAGTTTTTTTGCGCAAAAATTATTTTAACCAAATTGTACGCGCAAATATCTCGAATATTTTTCATTTTATCAAAATTTAGTTTTCGCCATAAAACATCACTCGCTGGGGAGAGAATTAAGAGTTTTCAAGAAGTTAAAAATAAATTTTGGTTTTGAGAAACTTCGGTAATTCACAATTTTGAATTTGTGTTTTTTGTGTATGTAATATATATATACCACAAACTGGCATTTGTGTTGTTGATTAAATTATAATTGTAAAATTATATAAAAGTATATTTATCGGCAAACAAAGGTATACAACAATATATTTCTCACGCTAGAAAGGTATTGTTTAACGGAGATAGGAGTTAAGAAAACACTCGCACTTGAGTGATATTTTCATCCGGTATATCCTGTTTCATTAACTTATTGACCTACCACTACAATATGACAATACTGGCCACTCGTTTGTCAACACAACTCAATATTGAAACCTGAGACACCGAGCATTGATCATATTTACAACGACGCGTCTTATTCTTTTTTGTATAAAATGTAAGTTTTGTGTATAAGTTAAATACATTGTACATTGCGCTTCGATTCCGCGCAGTGTCGATAGCGTTTCTGGATCTATAACAACTGTACCAAAGTACATCAATTTAAGGATTAGCGAACGCTAAAGGGCGCTTGGCATGATAAATATTTAACTTAATAAGTTTAATAAAAGATTTAGGTTTATATGGTATTTACACTTGGCGCAAGTAACTTTGCGTCAAAACCTGGAAACTGTCGCTTCAATCTACGGCGTGTAGTACGTTTGACTAAAGCGTTCTATCGATTGTTGATTCCCTAGGTTGAGAGAGTTCGCTTCGCTATAAAGAGTCTTTGGAAGGCATACTGTCATAAAATACGACCACTTGTCGCTTGACGTGCTGTTCTCCAGTGGAGTCTGTAAAGCAAGGTTGGAGAAGCGGTAACTGTGTCGCTTTTAAAGGTTCGAGGTATGTGTATTCAATTGCTTCTAGTGTTTAGAATAATACTTCATAAAATTCGTAAGCCTTTACCTAGCATGGACCGTAGCGCTAAAACAGGCTTCTAGAAAACAGGCATTGATAGTCTGCGTATTATGATTCTATCATTGAAAGATGAAACCCTAACTTCGATAACAACAGCTGGACGTTTAAAATATACAAAATATCAAGTCTTTTCTGTAGAATTAGCCTTTAACCACTGCCCTTTCGATAAACAAGAGTAAATGCTTTAAAGGCAAAGTATTTGTGCGCAGATTAATCTGTTTTTCACCGCAAAAACACGAATAAAACTGTACATTTGCGAACAAAATTTTAACGCTTCAATATATAGCATATTATATACTCTATCTTAGACTTTAATCGCGTCTTTCATTAAATAATAACAAAACTATAAACATTTTATAGTTCCGCAAACTAGCTATACAGAGTGTCTGTGCCTCTATTAGTTTATTTTCGACCGCAGTAGACACAAATAGGACCATGATCAATGTCGATTGATGTTCAAATTCATGAATTCATGTCTTTAAAGCTACACCAGAAACATTTAGTTTTATATTCCGCTATATAACAGGAAGGTTATTTTCCACACTGCCTATTTCACAAAAAGTACACTTATGATATTGCACTTTAGTTTATTTCATGTGAGAAGGTTTCGATTTACATTTCCGACGGAGCTCCTTTCAACTTGCGTCAATATAAATAACAGGAAGCCGACGATTTTCTCATCAATTTATTGTTAGTTTTATTTGACGAACTCTTTGAGTTGGGTTTGTATATGTTAACGACTGTCCGTCATTATGTATGCAAAATATGCATGTCTGCAAAGCCTAACTCATAACTCGCGTTCGGCGATGTGAAATAGTCTGCATCGTTCGTGTGTGTATTGTGTGCGCTATGCAAATCAATATTTTCTGATTGTAGAGAAGTATAGACACTCGTTCACATCGCGGCTATGCCTTAATATGTTCGCGACCGTTACGCCTTATCGCTAAGTGTGATTATCAAGAGCAGATTTTGATTAAATAGGCTATTTCGAGCTAAAGCAATATGGTCTTCAAATTGGGCTATTCCATTTAAAACACGTATTTTGTATTTTCCTTTTTGAGGACAAGAATTTTACTATACTTCTCAAGAATTCCTGTCGTAAAAGAGATCCCTAAAAATTCCTATCAAAAGCATTCATCACGTGAAAAAAAATGAGCATTGAAGAATTTCGATTTTTTTTTCACTTGACCCTTGAAGAATTCAAAACACCCAACCCTGAAGAATTTAGAATTCCATAGTAAAATTGACTTACTTCTGAGGGAATTTCGGGACTAAAAATTGTCTAACCCTGAAGAATTCCAAAGCTCCTCGATAAGGGGAGGGGGTTGCCGGCGCGGAATAGCCCTCGGAATAGCCCAATATAGCCTATATGTCCCCTTGGAGCCTACATGAACGTCGTCAGTTCAATACTAGGGTTAAGCGATATTTAAAAAATCATATCATAATCATCGTCTATAGGAAATTATCACGATATTCGATATCGTATTGAATTTTAGATCATTTAAGATATATCAGTTTACATATCGTATTATAAATAACAAATTGAAGTGAATATCCAACTAAAACAAGTCAAAAGCTTGTTTCATTTCATCATTTCATAAACCCTAGCTGTCCACTGCGATAGTGGCAAAGTGGCAAGATTTATGTTCGAGAAATTAAGGAAAACTGTTTTCGGATTTTTTAAAAGCGATGTACACATGCCAACCAATATCGCGTTAACCCTAACAATAATTACGATATATCGTCGCGTAAGTTTCTACCTTCGATACGATAATCATGAGTAAATTATCACGATAATATCGAAATATCGCGCAACTCCGTTTAGTTTATCAGTTAAGACTATTACCAATCTTGTTAATTCGGGAGGAACAGCGCAAGCGCGGTTGTGGCCGACTAAAAATGACTAAATGTTTTTATAATTGCGCAAAATGGAATTAAGATCGTTAGAAATGAATTCATTTTGTACATTCTGCGTCGTCATCGGTAAATATGCGTGCGTCAACTCATCTCTAGAGATGTGTATTAAAAATGCCGGAATGCCGACTCATTTTCTTGGAATTGATATACTTGAGAACCTCGTTGCGACGTATGTTTACGATCATTCTAATCATCAAGGCAAAACACTCCCTTATATAATTCCCTAGTTACAGTAACTATGTGGCAGAAATAAAAAATAACAGAGATTTTGTTTATACACATTTTCATCGACGTTTGTGTGTTTACTCGAAATTATATACAATGGTCGTTATTTCGCAGTAGATCAGTCTATATCACCAGATTCAAGCAGAAAGTATGATGAAATATGTGAGCCACACTCTCTAACTTACGCGATGTACCAATTTAAATATATATATATGGGCTTTTTCAATTTCTGGTACGATGCAGCCATGTATATATAGCTAGAGGTTTAGTTTTTTTGCGAGGAAAATAAAATCGGATGGACATAAGAATCTGGAGACTGGAATAGGGGTCTTATTTTTTATACTTGTCAATTATAGTTTTGGAGTATGTTATATAATATGAGCCACACCAAATATAATCTTTTGAAAATGTTTATTCAGTATCATCAACATTGTTGATATTAAAATAAAAAAATGCCTCTTGTCAGTGAGTTTTGTATGAGTTAGGTAAGGGGTTTAGGAATCTAAATTTATATATACAAGTTATTAATACGATTGGAAGATTATAACACTATAGGCTACACCTTATACGTAAACGAACACCCTTTAATATCATTTAGGTATATACACCTTATATAGGTAAACGAACATCCGTTATAATATAAACTCTGCATTCATTCAATGTCATTTTGGGGCCCACTACATACGACTGAAATATTATTCCCAAATAAACTGAAATATATAATCGCAAACAATATACTTTGACCTTTTTATGTTTTATGTCAATATGATATTGTATCCTGTTATATAAAGTTGTCTTCCTTGGTCAAGAAATTCCTGTCGTATAGATAAAAAAAATATTAGGCTTTCAACACTATTCCAAAGTAAAACATCTGTAAGCCGATATACTATAACTATATAAAGCGATTTTGACTACCGCTCAAAGCCAAAGGGCTCACTCGAAACACTAACGATTTAATTTTATTCCACCGACTATACTTGAGAGTTGAATTCTCTTTGAACAATGTCACGGTCCCACGATTTCCGGCATGCATGTGGCTTGTCTCGAGTCTCGACTCAGGACTAGCTCTTACCTTCCGAAATACAGCATCCATGCCGTTGATATAATCGACGGTAAACCGCTTCATTGATACCTTGGAGTCTTGGTCTTGAAAAGTTGACAGTTATCGTCAGATTTTAAGTAATTTAAAGCTACGTCTTTGAAATAAATATTTAAGTCCTAAGCGATAAAGAAAGTTCCTTTGTAGTTTAATATTTGCGAAAGCATCCATTAATTGGCTGTATGTTTTACTTATTTCCGAACATCCGTGAACGTGCTATTTGACATACACAGTTGGTTGTAGCTATACATGCTGAAACAGTGCACTACAAATCAAGGTTTGATAAATGTTTTGATATATTTTGTTTGGATTACTACTGTGTAGAATTTGTTTTGTTGAGTGATCTAAAAGAGATACGAATTTGTGATATTTAATGTTTATCACATGTTTTCATTTACTGAAGTCTGTATAATAGATGTTGTAAGATCATAGATGTAATGTTACAATACACTATACGCGTTGATATATTATATGGAGTTCGAGTGATATACAATATTGTTATATCAATGCTGTGTAGTAGTAATGTATTGTGCACTATTACCTATCTGTTATTACAATAACAATATTTAATCAGTGTATTAACAACGTGATCATCACCGTATATATATATATATATATATATATATATATATATATATATATATATATATATATATATATATATATATATATATATATATATATATATATATATATAGTTATAGTAATATAGTAATATAGTAATATAGTAATATAGTAATATAGTAATATAGTAATATAGTAATATAGTAATATAGTAATATAGTAATATAGTAATATAGTAATATAGTAATATAGTAATATAGTAATATAGCTTAATTTTTGTTTACGAAACACAAACAGTGCTCAATACCATATATAGAGCGTAATATAGTTTTTCGTTTTACCTCAAAAAACCACAACAGTCTGTTTCATCCGTATAGGAATTTTGTAAAAATAGTTGATATAGTTAATTTTAAAGAAAACGAAGTTATTTTACAGAGATTATTTATAAAATTAACCCCACTCCACGATATTTTAGATGACCATAAAAAATGTCGCTCGACCGGTACCCCATGAAACCTGATTGATAATTTAATTTAATTTAATTTACCATGCATCTTTATAACTTAACCATATACAGAAAGGATTTATTTATTGTATGCAGATATTTATTATTAGACCTTTTCATTGGATGCCCATGGTTAACTCGCTTTGTATTATTCCATGTTTAATCGCCAGCTATTTGCGCTAGGTATTTTTAACAGCTATTATTGCGCGGTCAATGTTTGGAATTCTTGACATTTTTCTCAAAACCACCAGGAAATTCTATAACTGCGTTGCTGCTTAATCTTGTGTGCTTGTTTTTGCCTTGTTCAATTACAGCACGGTACGCTCGCCCTGTGCCATAGCTTATGCATGTGATCGGTCCGATCGTAAATCATAATTATTCCACGCGTCTTAAGTGGTTTCGCTAAGCAATAAGCATTATCGTCCTATAACAGAAATATTTATTATAATAGTCTTTAATCCACAAGGCATAACAAAACACCATGCAAAGATTAACTAAAATAATTGTATAAACTGTCAAAAACGTTTTGAATGTCGTAAAAATATTTTGCAACCAGTTTCATAATAGTTATATATATTTTGCATATATAGCAAGGACATACTTCAGTAACAGATTTTGTGAAGTGAATAAATTAAATATAAATAATTAGTTTCGCAAATTTTGCACAAATGTTATCTAAGATCAACGAAGTTTGCGTTACCGCAAGATATTAAGTAATTTTGTTTGTTTCCAATCGCGTTCGATCACAAAGTTTACATATTGTATCACTGTGTTCAAAATTATTCTAATAAATACTTTGTAAAATATATATTGGTTATCAATTGGAATTGATATTAATTAACCAGCTCCCGTTGTTTCACCATGCAACAAGGCTATTAAACTATTATTAAGTGACTATATAGTAAATCTTCAAATATATGCAACCAATATTTTACTACAAGTGTATAGATATACTTGTATATTAATTAAGGGCACTCTTCACAATTTGGCATATATTGCTAGTAGTAGAAAAAAATTGAAATCTACAATTTAAATCTTGTTTTTAAAAATTTTATTTTTAAAACTTTCAAAGGAATTAATTTTGCCCACTGCAGATGCATGCACGGTTACTGCAGTTATCAGAATGACAAAACAAATGTCAATTCTTTTTATTATATATGTGATAGTTTTATGAATGGAACCGAAGATATAGTTTAATAGATGATTCCAGAATTAGACGAAAGTTTGATCTGGATAAGAAAAACGAAATCCATTACCAAAGCTGGAAAGAGCTCATCATCTTAAGTTGAGTAAAATTGCAAAGTTTGGCTGCGAATTGTTGTAAAATGAGGAAAATATAGCCCTGTGAAGTTCGCAAATTTTTAAATAATTGCATTACGCGCGTAATACAAATATATACAAAATTTTACAGCGCGTAATACAAATATATACAAAATTTGCGAACTTCACAGGGCTGCTATATTTTCTTCATTTTACAACATTTAGCAACCAATATTTGCAGCTTTACTCATTCTAAGACGCTCTTTCTAGCTGAGGTATTGGATTTCGTTCTTCTTAAGAGCCTTGATCAAAATTTAGTCTAGAGCTGGAGTCGCCCATTTTCTTGCTCCATATAGGCTAAAGTGTCGACATTTCTGTATTTGACCACCTTGATGTAGAATTGTTAGAATTCTTTGTTTATTGTAACCTGAGAGATTTCATCCCCTCATTGACTTGTACGTCTCCAGCTGAGCTTAACTCAAGTATTTACTTCAAATTTTTCAAATGCTTCTCCCAGCCATTCCGGTTCAGACTTGGCAATTTCTGTTTCGAAATAACACGAAATAATCTTCCCACAGATTTCTCAGCACAAGTTTCGAAACGTATTCTCTTTAATATATCGGCTTTTACAGGCTGTTAGTTCCGCAAATGACCATTTTGCATTTCAATTACTCAATTAGAATGTATTAAATTGGTCATTAGAATGCACTAATTAGTTGCTAAAGTCCTCGCCCTAAATTATTGTGTTATTATTTTCTATTTTTGACCTTCGGTGGTTTGCCAGAATTATAAGACTTCTTAACTTAAGTATTAAACATCCCTGCCTCGCCATAGCTTTTTATGCGCGCACGGCTGTTAGTATTGGACGAGGTATAATTTTGCGCTAATTATAGATTGATTAGAAACATTGTTGGAATTCGGTACGCAGGATTTCTCGCAATTTTTTATTCGCCATAGTTGGAGGCAATTGGTATAGGGTCCCCTTCGTCTCTCAGGGGAGTGGTCGGCAAGGATTGGCGGGTTTTCTATGGTGAGAGATTGCATGAGAGTTTTCTCAACTCTTGTGCCCCGGCATGCATGCAAATCATTTCGTAAAAGTCCGGAATGTCCAAGTTTGTAAAAGTCCTAATAATCCAGAAAAATGTACTTGACAGTCTTCTTCAGATCACCTCATCACCCCCGATGAAGACACTAGACTGGAGTGTCGAAATGTTGGATCGTGAACGCTATTCGACTTGGCTTTGCAGTCATTTATTAAAACCACAGTAGCGAGCTGAAACGTGACTTATTCTTGACAATTCTAAAAAAAATAATGAATTCATGCTTGAGAAATAAAATTCACGTCGGAATTGAATGAAGATTTCCAAGAATATATGAAACCTTAGTTATGTCATATAAATATGCAATCTACGTCGTTAAATTTTATCCTCAATTGCGTTTTACTTCATTGTTTTATTTCCAACAAGAAATCCGAAAAGTCCGACAGAAGTCTCGTATACTTTCTAGGCGTGATTTACCACCTTTGCCTTTGGTCAAAACTGCGGGCGGAGCGAAAACGGTTTTCGTCGACTCTCATCAAAATTTGAACCGTGAACTCAAAGACGCGAGTGAGAGTTGCAACTCTGGTTTAATATTGACATTATTTCTCATTCTGCACAACACACTCTAAAAACACAATTTCCTGCTTAACTGGCTAAAAATAACACTATTTGGATTAACTTAAAATTTTTGGTTAAATTTCCTGACTTTTTTTATCTCACTTCCTACAATTGTCTGGTTATAATGTAACCTGGAATCTGGTTATATTTGACCAACACGTCGTTAAAATAACCAGACTATGCTGGGTGGATATATAACCAGAGCCACAACCAGGACGTCCTGGTCAAATTAACCCGAGGCTAGAGTAGAAAAAGGTTGAGAGTATTAAGTTATACCCCAAATATTATTTCTAAGTTGACCAGAAAAAAATTAATCAGAGAGTTTATAGCGTAGTGTACTTGGTGAGATCTAGCTACACATTTGTCCAGTGTGCGATTACCATGCAGCAAGATCAGTTGTCCTTGCTCTCATTTCCTCCTGGTTTTTGAAAACTGTTTCACGTTCTATTTCTTATCTATTTCTAGGACCAGATAATCGTGTCTCCTCGCGTTGAACTATGCAAGCACTCCATCGCCCTGTAAATATGGATATAGGTATGACATGAAAGTTTATAAAAGAACAGCAAAGATTCTTAAAGACCATTTCAAGTCCGTAATGTATTAAACAAATCGTTTGTTTACATTTTGAACTGCTAATTTGTAAAATAAGACATACTAACTGTATATCTAACACTTTTCCGGTTCGCTATTGTAAATGAATATCAACTAGAGTACGTTTCAATTCAAAAAAGTTCGAAAGATGCAAAATTTGGGCAATTTCGAGTGTTGAACATGTCTCACGAGTGAGCGCACAACACGAGAAATAAATCTGGTATTTCCAAGCACCCATGTATTTTTCTGTTTATTATATAAAGGACAGTCTTTGAAAAGCGATAATTTGTACAGAAAAGTGATATTTGAAAAGCGATAATTTTCACATGTGAGATTATCATGAATAATTTCACATGTGAGATTATCAGTTTTATCAGTGCTCGAAATCTCTATAAAGCACTATACTTTATATAATGAATATCAGTAATATATAGATCAGCGCGTGCACTGCAAGCCCGATAAAGACGCACGCCTTTAGGCGCACGCCCGCAACTAAGGACGAGCGCGCAAAGGATTCCTAATTAATTATTTGATAGCAAGCGACTGGGGACGAGGCAGCCAGCGAATTGCGATATTTTTAAGCTTCCTAAAATAACCTGTCGATTGATATAACCTAGATTTAAATTTAGCATTTATAAATTAATAAGGTATCTTTTGTATTAATTAAAGCTGGATTATAGCACTTCCCCTCGGTTAACATTTAATCTGCTGTTTTGGTTTATGTATTTCTGCACGTCTGTTGATTTAATGATTTTAAAACTTCAGAGAAGAAAAATCCAACAGCTCAAGAGTCCAGACAAGATTTGTAAAACCTGGGGGTGAGCTTATCGGCTTTCGAGCAACCGCATGGCCCCTGGTATCAAAACACAGCATGCACAGCGTGGCAAGTACACGCGCAATTTTTTTGGCACTTGAAATAGCGCCTAAAAAGATCATTCCCATCTAATGACATAAATAATAGTGGATGATAGGAAGTTGTGCCCTTTTCTCGCAAGATATTGATTGAATGTATGCGTCTGTGGTTCCGGTGTAAACATTTTTGTCATGATTGTGATTCTTTCACACCGTAAATAAACCTAAGCTAGAACTACGACTATAGAACTACATCAATCCAAAACATATGAATCGTTAGCGCAAGTCGTGGCGAGGGTATACGCGAAGCCTTACGACGTCCAAGTATTTCTAATCTAAAAGGTTTGTAGCTATAAATAGTATAAGGTTACTTTTAGAACCAACCATAACAATATTATTGTCAGCAATCAGCATCTCAGGGTTTCCAATAGACGCCAGCAGCCGGCGGTTTTCCGCTGGTAGTACAACAAACCATCGCCGCCTATTTTGAATCCTGGCTTCTCAGTGGTTGGAGCCCTATGGCTATAGACTATGGGACCATCAGGACGGTGCACTATTGTGCCACTTATAATAATTATTATACGATTATAATATCAAACACCTGCCGTTGTGAATTGTATTGAAAACCCTGGAATCTTGTTGAAATAATTCCTGTAACAAAAGTGTCGTTAGTTGTTCATGGGCTGATGGACATACGAGTCGTGAGACATGAAATCCGGATTATTACGATTTCGCTTGGGTCAGACAAATCAACTGTGGAGTTTCCCGGACGTTGTTGGTTCATAATGATCTGCCAGCTTTTCAATATGTGCATTGATAGCGCGTGCTGGTCACTTCCGGCATGGTCAATCACGTTGCTTAACTTTTGATAAGCAATCCCAGCGATCCGTGCGACTCGGTCCCACGGATACTGTTTTCAAATTTTAGACCCGTCACGTTTTAGGGGGAGTTACTATTTTTAGACTTTTGTAATTTTGTATTCTTTTGTATTTTAAACTTAACCCTAATCCCAACCCTAAACCTAAACCTAACCCTTACTGTAATCTTAACCCCCTAATCTTAATCCTTATCCAAACCCTAATCCTAACCCTAAAAGTCTAAAAATAGTAACTCCCCCTAACATATGACTTATATGTCAAATTTTCCTCAGAGATGCAACTACCTGAAAAGGAGAAATTCAGTCGAAGTTTCGAACGAAGGCCCTATACTACTCTTGCCATTTTTGCTGCGATTTCTAGTGCGACTTTCCTTTTTCTGATGGATGTGAACGAGTAAATAAATTATGAATGCTCTGAGAAATGTACCCTCATCTAAACATTCCTAACTCATCCACTCGTTCACATCCATCGGGGAAGAAAATCGCACCTTTGATCGCAGAAAAAATTGCAAGTGTAAACGGGCCTCAAGATTATGTCTGGTGCTAGCAATGAGCTAACTTTGTGGACTGTCACCGAGAAGCCAAGAAAATGTTTTGTGTTCTCTCGCTTTTTGAACAGTACCAGTTAGGTTCGATTCCAACCGTGGCCAGGCATATTAGAGAGGTTAAGATACCCCGTTTTCGGTGTACGGGTACGAGTAGTGTCATCTTGTTTTACTGATGTCTGTAATTCGATCATACTTTTTCTGTTTTCTTGCAATAGACATTAGGGCCATTTATACGGGACAAAATAAGTCGCGTCTTACATAAGACGCGTCTTATATAAGCTGAGTTATCGCATAAATGGTTCTCTACGGATTTATTCTTATTTACTTGCTATAGCTATGATGTTGTTTCGGTAGTTTTTGTTCGAATAAGCAAGGCTAATAATTTTACGTTGTTTCAAGTTTCGGGCATGTGTAGTTAGAATTTTTGTCTAAAATTTCTTATTTAAGACGCGACTTAAATAAGAACAGCTAAAAGTCCTGTTCTTATGTAAGACGCGTCTTACATAAGAATTTTGTACCTTTTATACGACAAACTCGCGTCTTATTTAAGTCGCGTCTTATGTAAGTCGCGTCTTATTTTGTCCCGTATAAATGGCCCTAATGATATAATGCGAAAAATGTGCACCTTAATTGCGAGTAAAGCTCAGTACAGACATCGACGAAAATATTGCTAACCAAAATCATGCTACCCGTACACGTACACCGAAACCGGGGTATCTTAACCTCTCTAATTTTCAAGCTTGCCCGGTGTGGATATACACTCAAGAGTAACATCATAAACATCTTATTCACCTGAGTACATAACACCAACACGGAAAAATCAATGCATTTGATTTATTTGATCGATCAAAATGTCCGCACAGAATAAAATTAATCGGCTATTTAGTGGGGTTTTTTTCGGCGAATAGCCGATAACGGTTATCTACAATCCTATTCCTATCCCCCTAACAGTATTGTGCGCGAAACGTGAGAATAATAACTTATATGTCTGTGTCTTCATTTCAGAGTCCCCTCCCCACATCCCCGGCCCGATCAACGGCAATCCTTACGCTATAGTTAACCAAGCTATGAAAATGAAATGTCGCGCCGAAGAAGGACAGACCGGCCGGGACTTGGATTACCCCGGCGAGACCAAGATGGCGAAATATAACGGAGACAGCAACGTCTTTCAATTCCCGGTCATGATCGGCGAGCAACAAATACGAGATGAGAACCGCAAGGCAGCCATGAACGAACTACTTGGGAATCTTGGCGTGAACGCTGTTGCTATGGAACGAAATGGCGAGAGCACGACGACGGTTACCATAACGAAGCAGGTAACCCAAAAGAATCCTCAACCACCGCAACGGCAAAGTAGTTTCAAAGCTGCAGAGAAAATTAAAATGAAAAAGGGCTCTCAGAGAGCGGTGTCGCCTACGTCGCCGGGGCAAAACTTTGAAGTACCTTTGATACAAACAGCTCCAAACGAAGACCGGAATCTGTACTACGCGTCGCATTACGCCGCCTCACAGCCTGGTAAAGTTAAGGCGAAACTTCATATAGACCCGCATTCGGGTGGTCAGATTTCTCCGACCGCCTCGCCCGAACTGATCGCCAATCGTAAGATGTTACTGGATGTAATCGAAGGTGACTCTGGCGACGATCTTGACGCGGGAACGGAAGGAGAGGTGACGGTGGTGCGGAAAACAGAGGCGCGGGACGAAGACAGCGATACGGAATCCGAAGATGAAATCTCATTTCATGAGAGCCCCACGTTACCCAGGCGTGGAAATGTCGCACAGAAGGTGCAATTCCTTTCGAAATCTGTAGCGTTCGCCCCTCCCCCCGACTCAGAGGAGCAGAATAAACGAAAGAATACATCCGTGCCATTGATTGGCCTCACCCCTCTGGCAGCCACGGATATCACAGATAGGATTGCTAAACACAATGAGAAATCTCTGGCTGCAGGCCAGGTCATGGCTACTGCGAATATGGTGTTATATAGCAGTAAACAGCCGCCAAAGAGAGTCGTGGAGTACAACCCTGATGCTCATGAACACAACGATGAGCAAGGTAGGAGTATTGTAGAGTTATCTAACGCATATAAAATTCAAATTGTGTTATATGAGAAACAACAAGATGAGATCTCGTCTTGCGTCAGGTGGGATCTCACTAGAGACCGTACGATTTTAGGACGGCAACCGCGACGGGGACGGCCAAAACAAACTCCTTCAAATAGATGGTTGTCGATAGTTCGTCGTATATTATCAGTCGTATGAATTTAATACAGTCTTAGAAGTTGAAGACATGGGTTTTATGGTTGGGAAGAGTTCTGCTAAACCCAGTTTGAAGTTGCACTTGTTGCGGCTTGGAATGCAGCCGTTGTATCAAGACGTGAAAATCTGTGATTTGGCGTTGTAAACAGAGCGAGGACAATGTCTAAATTATTCATTTATTGTAATTACTCAATTCTTCTCAATGATCTATTGTATTGGTAGCCGTTGCCGTCGCGGTTGCCGTCCTAAAATCGTAAGGTCTCTAATAGAGACTATATATATATATGTATATATATATATATATATATATATATATATATATATATATATATATATATATATATATATATATATATATATATATATATATATATATATCAGGGTCAGAATTTATTGAAATATTAATGATTGTCCCATGCAATGCAACAGTTAATAATTAATATAGTGTATACCGGGATAAAATGGGATATCAGTGACAAAATAATATATTATACATCAATTTCAATACTTACTCGTTTTTGGCCCTTTTTTGCCGGCTGTGTTTGCTGCAAAATTTTAGATGGCAAATTATTGTAAATTATTCATAATATATATAGTTTTGTAAAAATAACAGCTCAAAAAAGGTTAATTATAATCTGAGACACCGTTTATATGAGAATTTGGCGAAGTCAAACCGAAATGAAAATTGAAATTGTCAACACGTTTACATGCATGAGACCGGTTTGAAAATCACAAAATTTTCAATTTATTTCTCTTGCCAGGGAATTTTCTTTTTTAGATGCCTTTTTTAGCATGTGTTGTTCCAATGTCAAGGGTGTTTGCATTCATCCCGGTCTGAATTCATGCCGGTCTGAAGTCAGTCGGCTCGGTCCAGCAGGAGGAATGACTTGAGACCCGGTCTGAGTTATTTTCGTCCTGGTCTCATGTAAACATCTACTATAAATAATACTATGACCGAAACAAAATGGTCCCGGTTTGACTTCGTTCCGGTTTCATGTAAACGGGCCGGTGTTTTTCGCGCGTGTATATGCAAATTTATTATATGGCTTTTCAAAATTCTCTATTCCAATTGGTTGACAAGGGGTCCGTAAACTGACCCATATCCGGACCGTGGTCGGTATTTTCCGTATCTGGACTGGTGTCCCGGATGTAATTTATCTGGCGGGAAATTTTGGCTTTGCAAGCAGAAAAATTTTTTGCTTTTTAAATTTCCATTTGTGCTTTACAGATAAAAATGTCAAACAACCAAATTGTTTTTGATTGAGCATGCATGCCTACCGTATATTGTTACCCAGTGAAACTGACGATAGCCGATTTAATCGGCGCGGAAAGCATATGCTCACAGACTCAGTTCAGCCATATAATAAACCGATTATTGACCTCGCTTGTTCGGTCTGTACTGTGAAATATCAGACCTCTGTTTTTTGCATGGACCTCGCTCCTTCGTCGCTCGGTCCATACTAAAAAACCTCGGTCCGATATTTCACAATACAGACCTCACGCTCGGTCAATAAGCCGTTATCATAAACTGGCCGTTGAGAAAGATCGGCTTCAGTGCCCAAAGATCAAACTTCTATTTTCTAACGCAGTGCTTCCATTTTGTCTAGTTGAAGACTTCCGTTCAGCACCAGTATTACGTCACCACCAAGAGGGTTGGAACAAAGTGGAAACAAATGACTCAGACACAAGTGACGTACATTCAGATCAAGCTATAGAAGAGGACTTCCCCCCTCCCCCTCCTGAAGTCCCCCCACCTCCTGTGGTGCAAACCATCAAACTCGGACAGCAGGCTGAGTTCAGGCTCAATGTTCAAGTGTCGAGCGCAGGCAAACTTGAACCAGTCCATGAAAGGTAAGGTGAAAGTTCCATTTTTAGGCTCTCTCACGGATAGAAATTTCGACGTATTTTGGAAACCGCGGGAATGGGCATGCAGACATGCGGACATGGAAAAGACGGCAGTTCTGGAAAAGGCAGCTATTTATAGAAAAGAGGGCAAATATAGAAAATAATTTTTTGAGCAGTTTAGAGGAATCTATCCCTATCAGAGGAATATATATACCTTGCTCAGTATTATGAAACAAATTCGTCTTTTCCACAACTGTCCGTCTTTCCATAAAGTGGTACATGTCCGCATGTCCGTGCCCGCGTTTTAGAGTCCGCTTTTCCAATACACCTACCTTCAACTTCCCGAGGTCAGAAATGCAATTGGGCAATCCGTAGTTCAATATAGAGGCAATTCTAGCTTAAACAGGTTCTCATTTAAAAGGGGTTTAAATAAAAAATTTTGCCTAACAGGTTCTCGAATTCTAGGTTCTTATATGCGGGGTTTTACAGTTCCTGCATGCAATGCAAAATAATAAAATACAAATTTACCAATACATAAATATTGGCATATTGTTTTAACCTATATTTAGCAATTATTCGCCGAAAGCGTGGTGGTGACAAGCCTATATTCACTGAGCCGAAGGCGAAGTGAATATGGGCTTGTCATCACCGAGCCTGAGGCGAATAATTGTTTTAGTATAATTTCATCATTGAAAAAGTGTTATTTATAAATACAACTAATTTATACACGTGTTTATTTTATAAATAAATAATAAATAAATCCTTTACTTCCGTCTGATATTCAGCCATTTTCTGGGGGAAAACAATAGTTACTGCTCAGAGCAGTCGAGCACTATTACCTCAGAGTTACTGCATAAGGAGCCAATCAGAATGCTCAAAGGTCATTTTTCAATACTGAAATTATACTAAAACGCCATATATAACCCTACACTGTGATGACATATTACCCGGTCGCAGCGGGCTATCATTAATATTCCTCGCATATCATCGGTAAAATATCTCGAGAGTGTACTACATACAACACACGAGGTCACGCAATGACTAAACTCGTTCTATCAACACAAACTATATGCTCCAACGACAACACTTTCATTCTTTCGTTCGTGGAGAAAAAACCAAGTCTTATTGTGAAAATTTCGTCTGTTTGCAGCGAAGATCCGTCAGATTCAGGCTGCGAGACGTCTGCGCCACTATCACCCCCTGCACCCGAGATTAAAATAGAGGAACCTGCCATTCGAAAACAACTCGTCCAAGTCGAAGAAAGCGTTGACGACGCATTGTTAGAAGAATTATTTCGAAATGCACCCGAACAGCAAGTTCAACCTTCAAAACAGGTAAGAAAAATGAGACACTTCCCAAACTAATTTCTGTTTTTCCGTTTGTAAATTCACGGCATATAGTTATAATATCAGACATGTTTTCTCTTACACCACTTTGATTTAACTCAATAAATGCAATCTCCTAGCAAATTATATTCCCTGTCCATCCTCTAAGGTTGCATTTATTGACTTAAACAATTCAAACACATGTTGAACTTCTGTTTTTTACTCTTCAGCGAAATTTTTATATTATCGCAAAAAAAGCACATTCTGTAATTTAGTTGGCTAAATGATGTTGGCGTGATGTTGTGGTTTTGTATTTTATATGTTCCTTGTGCAAGCGTTTTAGCACATTACACGCAACTGCTGGCAAATTGTTGCCATTTTTATCATATCATCTTGGAATTAACCGACAATCGAATAGTATTAGCATAATTTATGTTGTTTGACAATAGATCTACAGACTAGATAAACAAAACAGACGTGTAGCTACAGTCGTTTTAGATTGATGATAGCTAAATATTGTCAATTTAAATACAAGAATCATCATTGATGCTGTAAAATCGACGCCATATTTATACAGCAATATAAGCTAAACTAACTGAACTTCAGACATCATTTTCCCTTTGGCGTACCATCTAAAATCTCTTCGTTTTAGCATAATTTGACAGATAAAGCACTGAACATATACTTTTTAAGTTTGCTTGCCGGTTGAGAAACGTGTCTGAAAACTTTGAAATTTGAATATACAGTCATTACCAAAGTGGAAAAGTACATTCATTATAGTTTTGAGCGCGTGTTACGTAACATACAAAAGATTCTCCCCTTTAATAATAATTCCTGAACCGAACACTAACATTTGCGCACGCGTACATAAATACTTCCGGGAATACAATTCATCCGATTCCGTGTGGACACATTTCGTCTCGTCATTAATCCAGTTCCGTGTGAACATGTAGAACCGGACGAATTTGAGTCTGAATTCATCCAGCCCCATGGCCATGTGAATGTAGATCGAGATGTAATATTTCAAATCCTACTATTGAGGACTGGACTAGATTTCAAGTCCAGATAAGATTAGACTAGACTAGATTTGAAGTCCAAGATAGACAACTTGCATGTTAGACCAATTTTTGAATTCCCGTAAGGCATTTATTAAAATTAGTAAAATTGCAAAATTTGGTTACGAAATGTTGTAAAATACGGAAAATATAGCCTTGCGAAGTTTGCACATTTTGTATATGTTCGTATTACGTGCGGAAATTTTTAGCATTTTTGAGCCGAAAATGGTAACAATTTCCGCACGTAATACAATACAAATTTGGAAACTTTGCAAGACTATATTTTCCAAGCTCTACAACATTGCGCAACATTTCATTATGTTCTTTTCAGCGGTGTTTGATTCCCTTCTCTTTGCTTAGATTAAAATTTAGTCTAACATGCAAGTTGTCCATTTGATCAAGTCCGAGGAGAAGCCGAGGACTGGGTCAAAATGCGCGAGGACTTGAAATCCGGTCCAGTCTGAATTGAAGGATTTGAAGCTGCCTCCTCCACAGGCCCTCGTTGTGTCATGGGAAGGTCACGATTTCGAGAGGGCCTGCGGAATCTTGTAAAATGAATAAATGTTGTTTTGAACCTGCTTTGTTAAAGAAAGCAGTTTTATTCGTGCAACGTTGGTGTGGACAACAAACCTTATCGTTAAACTTCCTTCCACGTCCTAAGAGTCGCCAGTTTAATTTACAAGTTTCACACCGCTTTTTTATATCTGTTTATATTCACGATATGTAGAAATTTACTTGCTGACGTGACGCCGGCGCCATTTTTTTTACAAGATTCCGCAGGCCCTCGCCAGATCGTGACCTTCCCATGACGCAACGAGGGCCTGCGGAGGAGGCAGGATTTGAAATGACATCTCATACGAATAAGGGACTGGTCATAAAGTAACTGCTAGGGTGGGCTGGAGGTAAATCACAAATTTTGCCAATAAGTTCGGTGACCCATCTTAGGATGTAGATAAAAATTTCAAAGCCCATCTAATCTTACAAAAAAGTTTTCATGACCCATCCAATCTATTAAATTGGGAAAATACACTTTTATAATAAAAAAAAACAACTTGCAGGTATGAACATTGTAAATATACACCGGCACTGTTTTGACATACATAATTCCACCAAGCTTGACCAACATATTCATCACCAATTACGATACTGAGCTGCTCTCCAGTTGGTTGTATTTGCTGTGATTCGACCACTTTTTGTTGTTGTATAAACAAAGTACTGGCTTCAATAGGATCATTTGCATTTGATAATTTGGATAGTTTTGTTTACTTTTATTATTAATATCTTTATTTTTTGAAGTAGACATGCATGGGTTTTTGTTTGGTGGCCCAACCGTGGACATACAAAAAATTTGGCGGCCCATCGAAACTGCCCAAAGATTTTCCATGGCCCATCCCAAATCACTCCAGCCCACCCTAGCAGTTACTTTATGACCGGTCCCTAAATCACTACTTAAAGTGAGGTGAATTAATTTTGATCCAGTCCTAGGACTGAATTAGCTTTGATGGAGGAGTCCTAGGACTGAATCAATATACTTCACTGGGTATCCAGTATTATCATGTGAGCAAAATAAAGCAATATGCTTTGGCTAATTTACTCATGAGTGATGCATTATTAATGAGTTTTGAAATACCAATGTATGTTGTCCTGGGCAAAATTTACTAAGTTGAGAAAGGTTTTACGAAATTTCGTCTCCCCGCTTCAGGGTTTATTTTAACGTGCAGTTCTACCCAAAATGTGCAGTTCTAAACCCATTTGTACAGTTTTTAAAACACAAATGTGCAGTCACCAAACTAACAAAAATAGCCTTAAAACAGTCTTCTCATTTACTCGTTACCTTTGTGGATGCTCCAGAAAATTCCAGGGATAATAGAATAGAAGGTAAAATTGGGGCGAGTGAAGCTCCCAAAAGAGATTGGAGTGGGAGAACCTAATATTCTTTGCTGCCTGAAATGCAAATTTAAGGTTGTTATATATTGAATATCCGTGATTCCCAGTTACATGTTTCGAAACTGTTTTTGTGAGTGGTTGGGTAAAACAAATCTTTGCCAGAACTTAAGAGCCTCTAGATTCAAATTGTTTTGGGGAATACCCACCCTCCCTAGCTCCCGCACCCAAATTCTCCCACCAAACCACACCATTATTCTGTCACTTATGCGCAGGTAAAAAATCCTTTGACCCCCCCCCTGCCCCCAGTCAAACACACGTTGCTTTCGTAACATCCCTATATGTGCAGTTCTAAATTCTTCTTAAAATAAACCCTGCCCGGCTTGATAAAAGATCCGTGGTAACCATATAGACTATATACACACTACCATGAAGACTCCAGTTGGTCAATAATCAGTATATTAAAAGTTTGAATGTAAATATTAGCTTATTACATGTAATTGTTTTCGTTCAAAAATGGTTGGTTTGAAAAGCCACTAATTTCCTATTCCTTGTTTGAAATATGCGGGTTAGTGTAGTTTTCATAAGTATACACTCAACTAGCTGGTGTTTCTTTCGAAAGAATATATTAACACAATGGGATACAGGCGGATTGGGAATTGGGAGAATGCTCCCTCGAGACAATCTTGAATGTTTGGACCCTTAGAGAGTCCGGAAATGCAACTAATATATGGCATTCTTAGCCTATGTGTTCACTTTTAACATCCAAGTTTGTGTGTCAGTGTTTTTGGTATACCTGAATATCATGAGCTTAAATCACTTAGAAATGTACCTTAAATTACTCAAAAACTATTATCGGGGGAGGGGGATGTTATCCCCCCCTCCCCTACACCTCCCGGTCGCTACGACTTTGACCTTTGCCATTAAATTTGAGCTGGTTCAAAGTTTTGATGACCGTTGATATCCAGTCAGCTCTCATTAACTCTCATGCAATTCTTGTTCCCGTTTGACTGGGGAGTTGAGGAGTCTCGTGGATGTAAATTTCTTTCCAGTATCGTCAGGTGACTCTCGATAAATATATATGCAAAATCTTAAATTCCAATTGGATATTAATAACAAAAATATGATAATCCCTATCAAACAAACTCAATGGGGCAGCAAGCAAACACTGAGTTCTCCACAAGAGGTCATAGCAGTACATGGACACTTTATTGTGCAACTAAAAATCAATTTCAATCGCTCAGTGCATGAATATATAGCTGGATTGTCCTATATGCGTGGACTCTAACTGTGCCCAGTTGTTTTGGATGTTTTTATTAGCTTGGGCTAGTCTTTGCGTACTGCAAGGGATTGAAGATTTTTGGTAAACTATCGACAGGTATGAATGTTGTTTAAGATATCTTAGGTTTAGCTTTGGTTGATCAGGCCTGCCATGAATATTGCCTTTTAATTGGTTAAGACATGGTATACCAAAAGTGTTGAATTCGTGTTTTTTGCGCTTTTCTCTATATATACAGTATCTACTCTGTCTGACTCGTGCGAACCTACAGTAGCATGAAAAGCTGTGTGTATCTTTTTAATACTGTATTTGTACACATGCGATTCGGTTGTTGTAAACTTAGGACTTGATTTCAATTTAGATGTTAATTTGGCCTACAGGAAATAGCGGTGTAAAAATAATTATATATGGGAACAGGGTATATGATATTCAAAAACAATAGGTAGATTTGTATCCCTCCACATCACAAACTTTAGTTGTCATATAAGCAGAGTGCCATGTACCCCTGATGTTCAAATATCCTATAGAAAATTAACAGGACATGCACATATAGATATTTATATATATCAGTTGGGAGATTTTGTTAATTAGACAATATATAGATATTTATCCTACTTTAGCACGATCCTATTTGATTCCTATAATCATATAGCATCACTATTATGCTCATTTATTATAAAAAGACGTTGAAATAGCCTATGGCTATATGCTTTAATGCAAAACAAATTGTATTAATGCAAATAATGCTTAAGAGATAGTCACTAATCATATAGCATCTTTATATTGGCTTTTTACTATATGCATTCCTGCTTCCTTTAATGCTAAAAAATTGTATTAATGCAGGCAATGCAGCTTAAAAGATAGTCCCTAATCAATAATCATAGCATCTTTATATTGGCCTTTTACTATGGATTTCTGCTTTCCTTATTGACTGCAAAACAAATTGTATTATTTAAGAGATAGTCCCTATCATATGGTATTTTTAATACTTTGTATGCTATTTTTCAATGGATTCCTGTAGCTTTATTTCATTGCATGGTTGGTATCAGAGTTCGAGTTTTCTAATGCCTTTGTGATTTAGATAGTTTAATATCATATACTGTGGCGTGTTGCTATGCGGAGTCGTGCTGGGTAGACGTAATCTTAGGGTTTGGGAAGCCAACATTCCTTTATCAATCAGAGACGCTACCTTAAAGTTACAGCATTTTAGCCAACGGGATGTGGAACGGCGTTCTAGTTTGTTACATTACGTTATATGCAGTTAAAATCTTTACAGGCGTTTTATCTCAGTGGATATGTTAAAATCACTCATAGTCATCTCAATATATAGAACCGTATTTTGTTTTGGAGATTAAAGGATTTTTTTTGCTCAAAAAAATGTCGGTCTACATATGCAGACAATCAAGTCCAGTGGAAGTTGATCTTATTGACATAACTGTATCACTACGTTTCAAGGATCAGGGAGAAGCGAACAGTTCTTCTGTAAGGGTATTTAAACGCATGCCAGTTTATATTGGTGGATTTCACTGAGCACTATATTGTAGCACATGGTTGTCAATTGGCATTTATCAGAGCGAGAAAATTATGTTTATTCTTTTCATTATACCTTTTATTTTTTTAAATGTATTTCAATATTTCAATGGCTTTTTCTAGCTGTGATAATGGATCTTGCGTAGATTAAAATTAAGTTTATAGCTGCATGGATTGCTCCAAGCTGGCTACAGACGAGCACATTTTCTATGACAACTTTTCACCTGGCTAGTTTTGTTTGTGAATTGCACGTGTATTTGGTTAGGACAAATTTTCTATGATACGTTTTTGGTTTTCTTGCCACGATAACTTTTCTAACAATATGACCAACTGCATCCAAGTTCTCAAAATGACTTTGCCAAACGTTATTTGTTAACCCATACAAACGAACAAAATTTGTACTTGTTTTCTGCTGGCATACCAGCTTTTAAACAAGTGTACATGTCATAGACATAGTAAAAATTGGAAACGTTGGCTTTGGATCTTTAGTCTGGACTAGAACACGCCAACAAACAATATATTGAGAGACTATGATTGGAAAACACTAAAACAAATCTATTTAGAATCGCTAGCGAAACTGGTCCATAAAATTTATTACCAAATTGTCCCGACAGCTATGGCTGATGCTGATTTATTGCAAAACATACATCGGGGTATAATTTAAGGGAACTAAATTGTCTAACTCTAATCTGAAGTTATGAAGAAGTCAATTAGTTATAAGGGATCAGTTTTGTCAGTGGAACAATTTGCACAATGTCAATGAGACAAAAGTAATTGAAAACAGTAGACATTTTTCGAAAGCTATAACTAATGAAGAACTAAGAGAATCGATGTTTTAGCTGAAACTCTATATAACTTAAATATTTTATTAATTAGATAGATGCTTGTTGTTAAATAGATATAGATTAGTGTGTTTAGATATTGTAATCTTTGTTATTCACGACCCTATCAGCCTTAGCTGAATCTTTCAATCGTGATTAAATAAGTGCTTCAATCAATAAAAAAAAATGTCATATGAAAACTTCCCATAGAATACGTGCATCGTCTGGAATCGGCTTAAATGTCAACAGTTTTGCAGTTGTCCACTATCTGCCTCCCTGTAACTCGACACAATCCTTTGTGTTGACATTACTTTGTTACTACGTTTCCAGGATCATAGGAGAGACATCAGCACTCCAGTGGATCATACGAGACAAGCAAGCAGTCCAGTGAGAAATCATACTGGACACAACACCAGTCCAGTTACAGTGGTGATCAAGAGACCAGATTCAGAAGAAAGATATATCCGAGAGGATGACGCCGCGGGATATGAGAGGATAGAAGATATTAAACCTGGCAAAGGACAGGAGGATGTTGATATGAAGGAAGTTGAAGGAAATGGAATGACTGACGAAGAATTCCTGAACAGGTACAGTCCAGTTGACCATCTTTGTTTGGTTAACTTACGAAAAAATCTATTCCAGGCACAACAACTACGGCAACTTACTGTGTAGAATACGGTATCCAAAGTGGGGGTATCATAACGTTGGACATTATTCCACTGTAAGAATATCTCAAATGTGGTGGTCCAATGTAGTTAGTATCCTACAATAAGCTGTCGTGGTTTGTGTCTGAACTACGTGAAAAGATATCTCAAACGTGGTGGTCCAGTGTAGGTAGTATTCTGCAATAAACTGTCGTGGTTTGTGTCTGAACTACCTGAAAAAGATATCTCAAACGTGGTTGTCCAGTGTAGGTAGTATTCTACAATAAGCTGCCGTGGTTAGTGTCTGAACTACCTGAAAAAGATATCTAAAACGTGGCGATCCAGTGTAGGTAATATTCTTCAATAAGATGCCGTGGTTTGTGTCTGAACTACCTGAGAAAGATATCTCAAATATGGTGGTCCACTGCAGGTAGTATTCTTCAATAATCTGCCGTGGTCTGTGTCCGAAGTACCTGAGAAAGATATTTCAAACGTGAAGATATAGTGTAGGTACGATTCTACATTAAGCTGCCGTGGTTTGTGTCTGAACTACCTGGAAAAGATATCTCAAACGTGGTGGTCCAGTGTAGGTAATACTCTTCAATAAGATGCCGTGGTTTGTTGTCTGAACTACCTGAGAAAGATATCTCAAACGTGGTGGTCCAGTGTAGGTAGTATTCTGCAGTAAGTTGTTGTTTATGCCTGAACTATACCTGAAAATATATCTCAAACATGATGGTCTAGTGCAGATAGTATTCTTCAATAAGCTATCGAGATATCATCAAAGTGAATTAAATAAAGCCCTGAACAACTGTGGAAACAAGACCTTGTATTTCCCAATATTTTCCCAAGTTTATATAAAATTCTACTTAAATGCAGTACTCTAATTTCATTCATTATTAATATTGCCCATGCAATATTGCATGGTCTTACTTAAATTGCATCTAATTAATGAAATCAACAACTCTTTGGGAGACTCGTTTGAAAAACAAAGAAAGAATGAGTACATTTTAAGTGGAATAATTGAAGAAATCGTATATTCAGCTGCTATATTGAGAACTAAAATAATATTTCATTACCGCAATTGTCTTCGACTTTGTATAGCCTATATACCGGACAAAACCCAACTATTAAAAAATGATCATAGCATTGTTTTATAAAAATGTTGTGTATAGATATAGGCAATAAAAGCACTGAATTGTTTTGAAATCTTATTGATCACGTGTTTAGTTTACTAGTACTATCATTGAGCTCTATATAAAAAAACACATTGAAATTAATACAACTGGAACGCTACGCTATCCCAGTCTTTTCACGCATGCGAAGAGCCCTTAATCAGTCAATCATCATATATAATTAGCTAAGCACGCGTGTCTGGGGTTCAAGATTTGGCTTAGGCAGGCAGTAGCGTTCCAGTTATATTCATTTCAATGATAAAAACAAAAAAGACGTAACCGCTGTCACGGTATGATTCGCAATGACTCGTCATCAAAATGCTGTTGCCATGTTCCTAGCCAGTGCGGTTATGAGAGGCATTCACCCCCCTGAATGTCTGCCTTTTTGAATATTTTCAGGGGGTGAACGCCTCTCATTGGCGCACTCGCTAGGACCATGGCGACAACATTGCAACAATGATTGCAACGGTTACGCCAAAATGATACGCAAAACCAAGAAGTTGACCTTTTGTAAAGCCTGGTTTCCATATGATCGTAAAAATTGAGTCATGATCTTTCTCAACGGCTAGTTTATAATAGCAGGTGATCTCGTGTTCGTATTTTAGCCAATCAGCGTTCAGAAAGGGGTGTCCGAATAGAAATCCATTTTGATGTATTCAGTCAATTATATCTTCCGTTATTCTTTATGAAACTAGTTGAAATTTTGTAATTATGTTTGGCTATGAGAACTATAGCTCGGACAAAAATATGGAATCGAAATAGAGTATATTACAGGAGATATTCAGTTGTTTTAATCATAAAATGGATTTCTATTTGACAACTAGTGCCAGTACTTTTCCGCGTATCAAGATCATCTGGTAGTTTACACCTATAAACCACATATAAATCATAAGTATTCTCTAGTTATAATCACTCCGCGTATTTTCAGTTCTAAAATGTTGTATTTCGGCTGATGAGAAAGATCGTGACTCAATCTTTACGACCGTTACGACATGGACATTGGCAAAATGACAATACAAAATTAGTTTGTCTCATTTAAAAAAACTCTTAAAATTATACTGTATATTAAACTCTATTACCGATTTGTCATATCTTGCTTAATTCTCGAAATATTTAGTCAGACCGAAATTAATGAGCTGTTCGCCATTTTGGACTAATTCTTGACCTCATTAACTATGGATTTGATGACGTAAGGAGTTGGGTTAACCATATAAAACTATTCTAAAATGACCGAGTAACAATCCACAATCGTTTGAAACGTTTTTAATCATTTCTAAATTTCAGACAGTAACCAGAAACGAAGTTTTGGACCCATATTGATCGCTTACTCTCAAGATAAAAAATTAGCGTGACCCCTCTCTTGACGTATCATGCATATCCTCAATAATCCAAGATGGCGAAGAGCTCACTTTTTTCAGTCGAAGTATTTTGAAAACTTATAGCAAGATATAAACAATTTGTAATAGAGTTTAATATTTATCACTTATTTACTGAGACCTCGGGAAACAGTGTGTTTTGTGGACCACAAAACAAATAAGTGTTTTGTTATATAGTAATATAAGTGTCAAAGTATGAATAATTCACCGGTTATTGGAGTGAACTTTGAAACCAAAACTAGATAAATGGAATACATAAACGTTATTAAAAAAGTTTAATAAAATGAACTTTGGAACTTCACGGTTGACGCGCATGCGCACTGTACCTTTCTATTACTGACCGGTCAATAATTGTTTCATTGTACTAAACTATTTTTTATTGCCAATGTCCTTTAAATTTCCTATTCTGTGTATATATGGAGCTCGCTGACTACAATCGTGCATAAATGGTACTTATAAACAATAGTACTGTGTTCCAACTTTATTGAATTCACTCATTTGCCTGTTGCCATCTGTTTTCCCCGTGCAGTGCGCTATGCACAAGTTGTGAACAGTTTTGTGACAGCTTGTTACAGCTGAACAATGTTGTAAACAAGGATAGTTCATTAGTAGTACAGCCCTGTTCACGTCAGCCAATATTAACCGCGAACAGATTGTGCGTTATAATTGTTCCGCGTGTAGAGATTATATCAAAAAAACATCACCATTTCTTATTTGTCTTTCCAGCTACAAACCGATTCCAGATAAACCGAAAGATCTAGAGATCAGTCCTGCATCGAGTCCGACAACAAGCCCCACTGACACTATGAAGAAAACCAAGCTATCTCCAGCCGAGCGTGGACCCGCAGTTCTTAATGAACTCATTAATGGCATCAGAACTATGAAGTAAGTTCATTAATTGAAAATTAAACTTGGTTGCCATTTAGGCTGTTTTAATGAGTACATTTTGCTTGGAAGTTCGTCCGAGTGGCATGAATCATTTCTGTATCCATTTGACTGTATGTCCCGCCTAGGTGCCGGTGGGACGACATTATATAAATATGGCGTCTTTTAAATATTTTTTGTTGTAATTAAACAAACTGCAGCTTGTATTATGATTTCAAGCGTGTCTGTCTAGGCTATTAATGTTTGTATACAGGGTGTATAAAAAAAGAGACCTTTAGAAATCAAGCATATTGTTAAAATTTGAATGCGTGAAATAATGATGGGGTGCATATATTAGAAAAAGGAGACCTTTAGAATTTGAAATAACGTTTAAACAAAAGATTGTCTGCTTCTGGGAACAATCTGCCATGCATACTGTACGTAGGGCGCATGTTTAATACGCACTCGTGGGCTTAGCAATTATAACAAATTATTTTCAAATTATAACAATGGTTGATTTCTAAAGGTCTCCTTTTTCTAATATATGCACTCCATCAATATTTCACGCACCACGGTTCAGCATATGTGTAATTGAAAAGGCATTCAAATTTTAACAATATGCTTGATTTCTAAAGGTCTCCTTTTTTTATACGCCCTGTATATTTTCCGACTATGCGCTTTGATACTATATTATGAGTCAAAATCGGCAAAAAATGTTCATCCCAGACCCAGTCACGTGGGATGAAGCCTTTATATGGAAAATTTTATTCCACTTTATTCTCATATATGAACACAAATTTTATGTGCGTTAACAAAGGGCATGTAGATCTAAAGGCGGATTTCCATTCAGTGCAAAATGTTGCGCGATCGACGTTTTGCGATCACTTTCTTCTGAAATACAAGCAGGTTGACTGAACACATTTCAAAAGAAATTGATCACAAAAAGTAGGTCTCGCGACGTTTTGCACTGAATGGAAATCGGCCTTCACTCAGGTGAGTTCACGGTTAGCTAGACTCATGTGAACAGGCCCTAACTTCAGTCAGAGATTTCATGTGCGACAGGCTTGGGGCCTGTTCATATGACTAAACGAGCCCATTCTCGTCCACGCTCGTTGAAAATTAGGCTCTGGGTTAGACGACTAAAGGAAGAGATCTGATTGGCTTCTCAGAGAACTGCTATTTCCCAAAAGTTGAGCAGTTTTCGCTAGGCAAAATTATTCTATCAAAATATGTCAACACAAATACTTCGTTTCCTCATGATACTTCTCTGTGACAATTGTCACGCTTGCTAAAGCGTCCCAATTCAAGAGACTTTCTTGCACTTCCGGTTCCGTGTATCCCGGCCATTCTCAGGGCCTATGAAGGTCGCGCGCGGCTGAGAGGCCCTGGGAACGAGGATGATGCGAACCGCATCGTCCCCAGGGCCTCTTGGCCGCGCGCGTCCTGCCTCCTCCGCAGGCCCTCGTTGCTTCATGGGAAGGTCGCGCACAATCTGGCGAGGGCCTGCGGTATCTTGTAAAAAAAAATGGCGCCGGCGTCACGTCAGCAAATGAATTTATACATAATCTTGAATATAAACAGGATATAAAAAAGCGGCGTGAAACTTGTAAATTAAAATGGCGACTCTTAGGACGTGGAAGGAAGCATATTTTAACGATAAGGTTTGTTGTCCACACCAACGTTGCACGAATAAAACTGCATTCTTTAACGAAGCAGGTTTAGAATAACATTTATTCATTTTACAAGATTCCGCAGGCTCTCGCGAAATCGTGACCTTCCCATGACACAACGAGGAGGCAGGCGCGCGTCCACTCTAGGCCCTTGGGACACAAGGAACCGGAAGTGCAAGAAAACATGCGGTAGTTTCTAAAGCACACGCTCTTTAATTGGGAGCACCCGTAACAATTTTCACAACGAAGTATTTGTGTTGACATATGTTGATAGAATTATTTTGCTTAGCGAAAACTGTTCCACTTCTGCGAAATGGCAGTTCTCTGAAAAGGCAATCGGATCTCTCCCTTTAAATCGTCTAACCCAGAGCCTAATTTTCACCGAGTGACCGAGTGAAAATGGCTCTGGGGACGAGAATGGGCTAACCTGAAAACTCACCTGCACGAGATATACATGTGCTTGTTAACGCACATAAAATTCAATATGTGTTGATATGAGAAACGAGCCCGGCTAGATTTTGCCTTGCGCTAGGTGGGATCTCAGTCACGTGAAGTGGAATGAAATTCCCCATATGAAGGATTTATCCCAACTGACTGGGATGGAGATTTTTTTGCCGATTTTGACCTATAATATATAGAACGGCACAATTGGAAAATAGAAACAAAAAATAAACATTAATATACCTAAACAGACACGATTAACTATTTGAATGATTTGGATTATTGCACTTCACTTGGTGGAATTAGTAGGTTCAATTCCTACCAGAGGACCTTGTGCTGCATTTTCGCAGTCGTTCCTGGTTAGGTCTTAAAATGTATATATTCCACTTGGATTACAAACCCTGACATTCTACTATTAGCTATTACATGTAAAGTCGTAATACAAGGTGCAGTTGTTTAATTATCCTTTCTCACGCCCCCATTTTTTGGGTGGCTTTCCAGCCGTAGTCTGCGAGATAAGTCCGTATAACAGTGACTTTTTTATAATTTTTTTGACGAATGATGGTAAATTTGCTTTGTAAATGGTTAGGTTTATTTTCAAAAATTACTTGTCACATTGTTTTAATTGTCTGCGTTGGTTAACGAGAATTGGATGCCACCCAAAAATGGCAATTCGTCATCGTGGGAGAGGCTAAATTACAGCAAAAAAAAAGATTGCTCGAAGACGCCATGTTTACAAATGATGTCATCCTACCGAGGCGGGACATTATGTTGGATAAAAACACTTATTGAACACGGAAATAATCCAACCCACTCAGGGGCTTCCAGGAATACCTGGTTCATGTGAACAAAACCTTATAGGGCTAGTTTTTGTAAAGAAGGTTGTGGCTGTGTACATATTCAGAGCCTGAAATAGAGACCTTACGATTTTAGGACGGCAACGCGACGTCCAAAACAAACTACTCCTTCAAATAAATGGTAGTAAAGATAGTTCGTGGTATATTATCAATCGTATGAATTTAATACAGTTTTAGAAGTCGAAGACATGGGTTTTATGGTTGGGAAGAGTTCTGCTAAACCCTGTTTGAAGTTGTACTTGTTGCGGCTTGGAATGCAGCCGTTGTATCAAGACGTGAAAATCTGTGATTTTAATGCAGCCGTTGTATCAAGACGTGAAAATCTGTGATTTAGCGTTGTAAACAGAGCGAGGACAATGTCTAAATTATTCATATATTGTAATTACTCAATTCTTTTCAATGATCTATTGTATTGGTAGCCGTTGCCGTCCTAAAATCGTAAGGTCTCTAATAACGGTAGTACATCGAACATTTTCCGACCAAATGCCAAATTGGTCGGACATTTTGTCCGGGCAAAAAATAGCAATCAACCTTCTTGAGAACCATAAGCTGCATGCAATCCTCCCGCATTATGTAGAAGATTGAACTTTACTTGGCTAGTGTATTAAAGTTACATAAAGTGTTATTCACTATATATTGGCTTAATTTACCCAACGAAGGCATGAAATCAAAATGGAATCGAAAAAATTCCCGACCAAGTTTTGAAAGTTTCCGATCAAATTTCATTTTGGTCAGACATTTTTCCGGACAAATTTTGAGCGTTATCTCAGGCCCAAATCACAATTCTATATATGGATACTCTACATAATATTGCGGCCATAAAAGCAGATTTTGCGCAATATGTCGTTGCCAACTATTATAACACTTTAACAGGATGCCAGTAATATTGAACCACTTTGTTCATGAAAGAAAAGGCTTGGATTTATAAGTATTTAGATAGGCAATACATAAACCACAAAAATTACAATATGTAGGTAACAAAAGTCTTCTAATTTTAGACAAGAAATGTCATATAAAGCGAAGGAACAGTCTGGGAATTCGGATGTCTTTCCAACCAGTCCGACAAGTGATAAATCATCTTCGTCTCTTTCGCCGACTTCCACATTGTCTCGAGGGAAACGTAAACATAGGAAGGGCTCAGACAGAGGATATGGCTCGACGAATTCGAGTTTATCGGAGTCAGGTAGGCTTGATTTATATACTGTATTGATCTGTGTTTCTGTATGTGCTTTATCTTTGGATCTGTATGCTATGTTTTCACGCCGGAGGCCTATAAAGTATAGTTGCAGCATTTTCACGTCTGTCAGGCGTACCGTCTGGGGGCCTCTGTAATTGTGTGGGAATTTTGTACTGCAGGCAAATCACTAGCCTGCGCGCAGACTATATAATGACGCAGGCAGGCAAATCACTTGGCTCGATGGGTTAAGGGGGAACCTTCCCATCCGCCTCATGTGCCGAACGCATTATAAACAATAGATAATGAGGCATTTCAGCTGATTATCTATTACTTAACTCGTCGAATAGATGATTTCACCTGTTGACTAAATTTTGATCTAGGGAAGCCTCACATATCGATTTCGTCCATGAGAAACGTCATATGTTCGTTTCTCTGGAGACCCCCCCCCTTAGAAACGTCACACATAGTTATCGATATTTTGTTCAATATAGTACATAAGGTAATTTTCTACTATTTTCTACGGTCGGCTATTGGCGATGCTTCCGCGAGAAATATGTCATCTTCTGCTGACATATCTTTTTTTATTAATATATATGAACTTCAAAATTTCCAACGTTTCTCAAAACAACTTTTTTTTGCATGAAATATTGATAATTTTAGCGCGGTTTTCTTGAAATTTGAGTGTTTTCAATGCAAGGAAGGCGTAATAATATAAATGTATACGTGTAGAACAGGTATGGTATATTACGAATGTAGGCCTGCTGGTGTTTGTATCAAGTTGTTTTCTTTTTTCTACTCTGCAAAGATGATTTCGAAATGTTAAGGCTTTCGAAAAAACTATCGAATTTTTCCATGATATTTACAGAGAAACGTCACAGCTGCAAACCCCCCACCCCCAAACGAACATATGACGTTTCTCGTGGAAAAAATCGATATGCGAGGCTTCCCCTAGACAAGAAGATTCTGAACAAAATCCATCAGCACAGCTAGAAAGAGCATGTTAAAATTAGTAAAATTGCAAAGTGTGGTTGCGAAATGTTGTAAAATGCGAAGAATATAGCCCTGCGAAATTTCACTTTCGGCCCAAATTTGCAAATTTCGCAGGGCTATATTCTTCGCATTTTACAACATTTTGCAATCAAGCTGTCCATTTTTACTAATTTTAACACGCTCTTTCTAGCTGTGGTGATGGATTTTGTTCTTCTTGCCTAGATCAAAATTTAGTCTAGAGCTAGAATCATCCATTTCAGTCGCGTCGAATGCAATTCAAACAATAGATAAAAGAAGCTTAAGGTTACTTCACACGATGAACGTGCGTTATAGTCTATTGGACATTGCGCAACGAATTTTAGGTGTAACTTTACCAAATTTTCAGTGAAGAAAGCCAGGAAAAGGGTGATTTCGAAAATTTTCATTTGATCGGTGTTCTGTTTAAACATTTTCAGTATTGGCTGACTGAGTAAATATGTAGGTACCTTTATAAAAAAATCAAAGTATGTTTATAGTTTATCTCAACGTTTGTCCAGATATCGCAATTCGAATCTTCATAGGCATGGTAATTAGGCATAGGATTTGTCACTGATAATTCACGAAGTTGTCAAAGAAAACGTCATATCAGAAAAACCATTGAAGAAGAGAAATTTTCCGCACTCGTTTTTTTACCGTACCTATGAAGATTCAAATCGATATATGTAGACAAACGTTTAGGTAAACTATAAACAAATTTTGATTTTTTTGGGACTGGCCTATGTATTTCTTTAGTCAGCCAATACTGGACATGTTTAAACAGCAGAACACCCATCAAATGAAGATTTCCGAAATCAGCATTTTATTGGCTTTCTTCACTAAACATTTGGTAAAGTTACACCTAAAATTCGTTGCGCCATATTCAATAGACTAAAACGCACGTTCATCATGTGAAGTAACCTTAATGAGGTTTATCATGTCATTATCTGTTGTATTAATTGCATTCGACGCGACCAAAATTCGACGTATAAAACGGGCCTCAGAAAATGTGGACGGCAATTTTGTAACTGTGGGCGAAAATTTAACTTTTTCTTACAATGAGCTTATTAGACTAGCTACTATTGTCAATAAAAATGTTAAATTTCAAGTTCACCTATACCAAATATAATCTGAATCAATAGAAAGGTTGCAATAAATCCATTTGGAGTTATATGTGTGGTTAAATCTGCTAAAAATAGCATTTTTCCAATTTTTTCGTTATTTTCCACACTTGAAGTGTAATAACTATACGAAGTTCTTTTTGGTGAACTTGAAATTTTACATTTTTGTTGAATATGAATTGGACCAGTTTTATGAATAAACGTTCACTAACAAATGAGTGTCACAGCCATCTTTCCTTCGATAGGCCATGGTAAAACCCACCTATACCGTTCAGCTATTTCCATTTTACGAACTACCTATTAGAATAGTGAATAGACCTTTCCCCTTTTAAGTGAAATTTTGATCTAGACAAGTCTGGACAAAAATTTCATCACAGCTTGAAAGAGCATCACAAAATTAGTAATATTCCAAAGTTTTGTTGCAAAATCTTGTAAAATGCGGATAATATGGCCTTGCGAAGTTTGCCGTTTTTCAGTCATTTTGTATTACAATATTATTACAGTATTTGTAATACAAAATGACTGAAAAACGGCAAACTTCGCAAGGCTATATTATCCGCATTTTACAACATTTTGCAACGAAACTTCGGAATATTACTAATTTTGTGATGCTCTTTCAAGCTGTGATCCAGACTTGTCTAGATCAAAATTTCACTTAAAAGGGGAAAGGTCTATTGGGCGTGGGAGGGAGGGGGGGGGGAGTTTTTTGCCATGGTTTGCTTTCGTGTTGTGATATATTTTTACTGCCACTTTCTGGTTGTATGGATTTTTGTTCAGAAATGTTTTGCTTGTTTTAATTTTTCCGTGCCCCCCTTGACTTTTCCAATGGTCCGCCCATTGTATTTCACAATCGTAATAAACTATATATATAAAATTTAATAATGGTTAATTAATTCAGACTTCCGGTCTATTAAGACTATTAACATTATAATCTCCTTGATCACAAAAGCACAGCATTCTGAGGTCAAGAGCTATAGAATGAAAATTGCACCCCTGCCATGCGGTAAATTGTTGATGTAGGTTTGAAAAGTCTAGAAACGGTTTGATCAAGTTTAAACATTTGCCTTAAACGTTTCAGAATTTGGGTAAAATTATTAAGTGACATATATGGTTTGAACGCATGTTATACAATGGGAAACAACCGCTCTCGTCATAATTTGCGGCTCATTTGTAATCCTTGCTTTGTTCTTCATTATTTACCATGCATCTACGCCTGATTAATATTGTGGCATTATAGAATATAGTCAAATAAAGTGCATATATGACTTGAATGCATGTTAATTATACAACGAGAAAAGCATCACTGTAATATAAATAAGCTCTATAATCTTTGCAATATTTTTACTATTAAGACATAGTCATAGAAATATAAAAAAAAATAGTTTGTAATATGAAATCAATTACCAAAAAGAATTCATGATTTCTCTATGGCTGACAGCCAACTATGAAATCATCATATCAACTCAATAGCTGACGAAATATGATGGAGTTTTGACATAATATTCAACGCCGTAACGTCATAACGCTGATACTGTAGGAAAAAAAATTGCATCTCAGTGATCCAATGTAATAAAAAAATGCTGCACGTATATGTCACGCCATGCCAATCAGCCAATGACAGCTGCCGAAGGAATGAGGAACAACCAGCTTCTTTATACAACCGGCTGCTGTTTCATCTTTTAAATAAATCAATTATTGAATTCGGTTTTCGCATGACATGATGAATTACAGTATCAAGGCCTCATGCAGTATGTGTTTACCAACCTCAGCCTTCGGCTTCGGTTGAAGACTCAAAGCTTGATAAATAATCGAGACCATTTCAAATTATAATTCTATTTCCTTTTCCAGAATATAAAACGTATAAAACATGATTATTTAAGCAAACTTTCTTGCATTCCGAAGGTCTATATTTTATTCCCACTTTTCATAAACTTTTACAAGATATTTTACTTAAAAAATTATTGTTTTCATTGTGACATGACAAACACTCGAGTGATTACGCATATTCATTTGTAAGACAATATGCGTGACTGAAATATGATTAAAAAAGCTTTTTTTTCTTTCGAGGGAACATAATTTGCATAAAAGTCGGATAAATAATTGTGTGGGCCTGTAATTAAAGTGTTTTCGACCAGAATAGCAACGTTGGAAAGGTATATTTAGTAGAGGCCCGTGAGATTTTGAGAATTAACGAAGAAGTGCTGAGTCTGGACAAGTAGCGCGGTAGCAGTGTTTATTCAGACTTGGTATTAAGGAAGTGAGCAACACACAAGTTTTCGTCAACTATTTTCTCGTAATTTCTCCGACATACGGAAACAAAAGCAAACAATTCGACTCGAAGGACCGAAGGCTTTACTATAAACATTCGAGAATATTTCACGCACGTTCTAAGCGATTAATATCGGGATTAAAATCGTCATTTGCCACGAAGAAAGATGACTACAATGAAGGCAAGCGATTCCCTTGATGATTTACTTCAGAAAATTCGTCTCGCTACTCGAAATTCTTACACCTTGGACGTTGATACTAATATTTGTCCTCATTGTGGGAATAAAAGGCATTCAAATCCGTATGCCAACCTGAAAGGCTTGTCTGGAATAGACACAAATGGCATTGAAGGTACTTTATAGTTTTAAATTTTGACTTTGTGCTGGGATAAAAATCGCAAGGGCCGGCCGGTCTTTGTTGATTATTAGGCTTATTAAACGTCGCTCTTTATTAAATATAGAAGTTTGATTTATTACAAAAGCGAGTTAGGCGTTTTGGGGCATTTTATATCTTTAAGAGTGCAAATAATATAGGTTTTAGAATCTATTGTACTTGTTTATTTTAGAGTTTAATAGTCGCCATGTTGTTTGTGAATTTTTAATACTTCATGTGAGAATATTATGTCGATGATTTTAAATATCTGTTAAATATTATTAATATTAATAACTAAATTCTTTGATTAATAGAAATTTTTAATAGAACTTTGGCCTGCCACCATTACAAAACAGGAAAATTTTGTCAATGTTAATACATGTGTGTCATATGTATGTGACTGATTAAATTTAAAAATTTAATGCCATTTAAGATTTTAATGTAAACATGGGTAAAATATAGAATTCAATCATTAAATTAAAAAACTCCTACTGTCCCTATTAATTGAATTGTTTCGTGGGGGTAAAATTTTATCACATGGTAACACTTGTCAGCTGTCGTGTTTTCGTTATATCTTGTATTAAGCAATAGGCAGGACACAAAGAATCGGCTAGGGTGGGTCTAATTACCTAATGGTTTATTATCCACAGAAAGCTTTAGGCTTAAATATTTCATGTTTATTTTGTTCGCTTATATTCGTTGGTTTCCTGTATTCATTAGGGATGGCTGGGTAGGTCCATTTTGAAAAGCGGCACTTGAAGTACTTGTGTAGATCTTGTAGTGTTCTCAACTGAATCTTTGCTCGCTGTAAGAGGACAAAGGCGGCATCCGTTAATAGCTTGCCATATATGGTATTAAGCAGTTATGTTAATTTAATAGTACAATATTGCCATGCGGCTGTATATAGCTCGAGCGACTTAAATAATCTTCAATGATAGAATCGTAAACATTGATGGCATATTGAAAGCTAGAACTCTCTGCATAGGTTAGATGAGCCTTTAAGCTAGACTTATCTCTGGCTGCTGTGGTTAAATGTTAGAACTACGTGACAAGTATATTGATTAAAAACACATTTTGATGTTTTAAGCCACAAAGGCTCATTGTTATTAGAGAGCATATGACTTCACAACTTAATGATTTGAAGACACGTCACTCAAATTTATTATATCAGAGTGTTATAGTTCCTTTTTTTAGGTAGTTCATACACAAACCATGGCAACTTAGGGTTGAATACCACCTGCAATAGACCCCACATTTAAGATATCTTTTTCAGGTAGTTCAGACACAAACTACAGCAGCTCGTTGCAGAATACTACCTACAATCGACCCCCACATTTGAGATATCTTTTTCAGGTAGTTCAGACACAAACGACAGCAGCTCATTGCAGAATACTATAGATCTACAATTGACCCTCACATTTGAGATGCTCTTTCCACAGTAGCATATTGTCAAATACTACCTACACTGGACTACCACATTTGATATAATCTAGCTTTGATATAATTAACTCATATAATTGAGTCTTACTAGACACTATGTATACATGATTCTTATCTAATCTCTTTAATCTCCCTTAGAACTGTTTGTGGAAATCCCAAAGAATCCGAGTGTGAAATTTGATAAAGACACATCGGCATTCTGGTATAAGCCTCATATCACAAGAGAACAAGGTTTGTTCAAGAATCTTTACTGCTAAATATCTCATGAACAATAGTATAGTCTAATTAGCATTAACCAGTCCACAATTTCACAGTTGTGCTCATGCAGTGACATAGCCAGAGGGGGCCTCGAGGGCAAAATATTGGGCCTCCCTTGGAAAATGCTGACTAGTACAATCATGTCCATTATATTTTTATTTCTTGTAATGGAAATTTTATATCTTCCTCTATGTTCAGTGTGACCAGGTTTTTTCAGGGCAAATTACCACATCCGGTTTCAAAAATTACTATTTTCTGTCTAAAATTACCACAGTGCTATATTTTCCCAATTTTACCATATTTTTTCGATATTTTCCCAAAAAATGTTGACGAGGGGGGATTTTTCCGGAGAACCGCCTCGTAAATTAGGGTCAAAAAAATTTTTCCCGACAAATAATAAGTAAAACAACAAATTTTCACCAAAATCGGTCGAATTTATGGTTTTTTCACCAAAATCTATACATTTAAGGTCAGGAAATTTCAAATTACCACAATCGGCCGAAATTGATGAAAAATTACCACGGTAGTTCTGAAATTACCGTAGTAATTACCACAAATTTCCAATTACCACAATCGTCCAAAAATGACGAAAAATTACCACGGTAGTAATGAAATTACCTCATCTGGTCACACTGTCTATGTTTTGAATGTTCTGGATTCGTCTGTGATTAAGTATAGTTGTTATGTGATAAATGGTTATTTAAAATCGCCAAAACGCATTAAAATAGCCCTCAAAATGCTGAAAATGGCAGTCTACAATTTTAAAATTTTCCCATGGGAGCATGCCCTCGGATCCTCCTGAAAGTTAATTGTACTATATTATTTATGCATGGCTAGCATGGGAATCCAAATACATAATAAACAAACTTTATTTGAACAAGCGTTGGGTAAAATTGCTTGGGCCCCCAGGGATTTTTTCACTCCTTCCCTTAACTAGAAATCCTGGCTACATCACTGCAATCATGATACCATCTCATTTTGTCTCTATTTCATTTTTGTTTTCATAGTGCCTTTCGATCCAAATAAAAAAATGGATTTAATAACAAAATTGTCCCCCCCCCCTCCTTGCCAAGACTAGTGAGGGTGTACACAGGGACGCCGGAACGATGTCAAGGCAAGGGGGGCAGATTTTCGTGAGAGGGCACTTTTGAATTGATATATACTAAGAGATGTTTGCAAAACATTGGGAGGATTTTCTATTTATTGGATGATAGGGGTGTGAGAGGTTTCTCCGCCAGGCGATTGTGCTATTCTTGAAGCTCGATGACTGCATTTCTTGCGTTTTCTGAAGCAAATTCGTAAAAGAATCTAACTAACATTTCTGACAATTCGCTATTTCGCCAAGACAATCCTTTAAAGTGAAAGGGCACCTTTGCCCCCCTTGCCCCTCCTGGTAAAGAGCAACGGGGCAGCTGCCCCTCCTGCCCTCCCAGTTCCGGCGTCCCTGGGTGTACACCTCCTGCATGCCCAGTAAATCTATCCCTGAGTTAAACTACTTACCTGATTGTAAGCCCTGTTTGTTTTCATTGTACAGCAATAGCATTGTTGCAAGACAAACCTCCTGGAACATTTGTGATCCGAGACAGTCAGTCATACACTGGTGCATTTGGTCTAGCTGTGAAGGTTGAAGTACCACCAATGCATGTCATTCAGAACCAAAATAAAGACTTTGGTATGTCTCACTTAACTTTGTGACAACGTTTCTTAATTAAGTATACATGTATAGTATATTAATTAAAACACAGTTCAGCCTTTTGACTGATGGTTTTTAAGGCACATTACAACCCTTTTAATAGACAACTTGCATGTTAGACTAATTTTTGATCTGGGCAGAAAAAAGTAAATTCCCGTAAAGAACTTATCAAAATTAGTAAATTTGCAAAATTTGGTTATGAAATGTTGTAAAGTAAGGAAAATATAGCCTTGTGAAGTTTGCATATTTTGTATATGTTTGTATTACGTGCGGAAATTTTACCATTGTTGAGCCGAAAATGGTAACAATTTCCGCACGTAATACAAACATATACAAAATGTGCAAACTTCTCAAGGCTATATTTTCCAAACTTTACAACATTTTGCAACCAAATTTTGCAATTTTACTAATTTCATTATGTTCTTTTTAGCTGTGGTGTTTGATTCCCTTCTCTTTACTTAGATTAAAATTTAGTCTAACATGCAAGTTGTACATTGAAAAAAACTAACTAGGAAAATCAATTAAGCATAATTCAAGATCACTGATCTCAATATTTCTAACATTTTTTTAACATTTTTAATGTTGAAAACATTGAGTTCACTGATCTTGAATTGTGCTTAATTGATTTTCCTAGTTAGTTTTTTCAATAGACAATCCCATTATAGACTAATTTTAAAACTAGGCAAGGAGATGCAAATAATCACCACAGATAGAAAGGGCATACTAAAATTAGTAAATTTTCAAAGTTTGGTTGCGAAATGTTGTAAAAGGCGGAAAATATAGCCTTGCAAAGTTTGGAAATTTTGTATACTTTTGTATTGCGTGCGGAAATTGCTACCATTTTCGGCCCAAATGTGGTAGGAATTTTCGCACGCAATACAAACCGAAAGTATACAAAATTTGCGAACTTTGCAAGGCTATATTTTCCGCTTTTTACAACATTTCGCAACCAAACTTTGTAATTTTACTAATTTTAGTATGCTCTTTCTAGCTGTGGTTTAGTATGCTCTTTCTTTCTTCACCTCTAAATACAAGACAACTGCATGTTATTGTCGATTTCAAGTCACTTTTCAACGCGCGGTTCCCAAGTTCGTTGCAAACTTGCCAATTACGTTTCCAAGTTCGAGAATTGGGCGTGAACTTCGCAACAAAGTTTACAAGTACATTTCAATGTTTGAACTATTGTAAACAAATGTTCATAGACATATAGTTCAAGTTGAAATTAACAATTCAATGGCAATTCTTGGTCCAGTGGGCTACCAAGAAGGTTTGTACTGTATTTCATTGAATTGGTTATTATTATTGCGCATGAACATTTGTTTACAAACGAAGTTCAAACATAACTTTGTTGCGGAGTTCGCGCCCAATTTCCGAACTTTGAAACGTAATTGGCAAGTTCGCAACGAATTTGGGAACCGCGCGTTGAAAAGTGACTTGAAATCGACAATAATAATAATAATTAACATAATAACATTATAACCAGGCGACGGTTAATTGATAAAAAGGAAAAAACGTTGTGTTTTGAAACCCAATTAAACCGATGTTGTTCTAGGCAACGGAAAACCGGCAAAAAAATTCGGAAAAAACTGTTTGTTTGAAACTTAACAATATTGAAACAAAACGGCAGCTTACTGAGCTTAGTTAACGTTTTCTGACGAAACTTTCAAACGTTAACAAATAGTACACCCAACGGTGGCTTACCGCTTACATATTAAGGCAGCACTACACCATTTATACATGAACAAGCTTTTAAACCATTACAATTTCTTTTAAAACTGAAGTCATAAACGTGTGGCGTGAAGTTTAAAGGTGATCTACAGTCCGATCTGCGCATGTGCACAAATGAGCCCACTTTTTATGATACAAACAGTTTAACTATGTTTTGAGTTCTTGAAAAGCCTGATTGTTGTTTCTTGATCATTTATTATACTCTAGGAGCTTGAAAATATAAATAGTTGTCGAATAAAGCTCAATATTTTGGACACAAAAATGTAAACAAAGGCTTTGTTTACATACGGACTGTAGATCACCTTTAATCTAACTATAGTATATATTTTGACATAATTTATAAAAATCGTTTTTCTCAGACGATTTTCGGATTGGCTTCTGCTCTACAAATAATTCTTGATATCGCGTAATTATGACGTCATCTGTAGATAAAGTTTTCTACATGTAGTTCTCTGCATGTAGATATCACATCTGCAGATGATAATTGCAACACCTGAAAAAGCCAGCCTGTTTACACGAAGAGAAAACAACGCTATGGCGTTATTTGCCGTGGTAACTGAGAGCAATTTACAAAACAAGTGCACGAAAGGAAACGGAAAACATTAAACGAGTTACAAAGACAGTATATTGAGAGTTTTCAACGAGTATCTTGAAGTGAAAAAGATAAAGCGAAACTTAAGAGCAATAGATTGTTTCCGAAGTCGTAAAACTGTTAAACTAAAACCTTTTTCTTGTATACAGGAGTATATCCTGTCCTTTGCCACTAGAAGTAACGAAAAGTCTTTACAAAAGTTATGTTTTTGAATTTATGTTTTTGAACTTTTTTTCTACCCCTTGACTTGAAATCACAATCTTTATTCGCACATTTTCAAAACTACTGTAATCAAGTAAGTTCAAAAACATAACTTTTGTTAAGGCTTTCTTTACTTATGGTGGCAAAGAACAGGATATAGATATACCATCTTTTATAGGGGTGGAGGCAGTTTGTAGTGTCCATCCCCTGTATGTGTGTAAAAATAATTATGGAATTCCGTTTTCGCATGATATCGAGAATTATCAAGACTTCAGTTTGTGTTAGATAACACAACCTCGGCATTCATAATTCTCAATATCACGCTCGACCTCATCCAATAAATAATTATTAATTGTTTTTCCTCTCTAATAACTGTTGGCTTTCCTCCTTGGCGAAACCCATTCGCGATGATTATGTTAATTAACAATTATTCGCCGAAGGCGAGGTGAATATCGCTGAATAAAAACCGAGACGAAGTCGAGGTTTATTCAGCGATATTCACCGAGCCTGAGGCGAATAATTGTTTTAGTATAATTACAAAGGTGATTATTTGAAAAAAAATAATATAACACATCTCAATCTTTTTTCGTACGGCGGTGACTTTAGCTTTCTATATCCAGGGCCGTTCATATCGCCATCAAGAATGCTTTTTGTAGTAATTTCCATCACTTTTTCCTTATAGAAACGTAGAATTTTGATAAACATTTGTTTATTCCGTCAGTATTGATGTCTTTAAACTCATTTGTGAATTCTGACTGTCGTTGAAACAAATCTGTTGTAGAAAATACTTTTTTTACAAACGTAAACAAATGTCTAAACTATTGTACGGCAACTTAAATAAAACGGTGTTTTATGCGAAGTAGTTTCCCCATCTCGTAGTTTCCCATCTCGAAATACTTTTAAGCCAAATTTTGTCACTTTCGTGCTTTTAGGTACAGTATTTTCTTTAAAATTTAATTTATTTCTTCATCTGTCACTTCGACGAAACCACTCGCCGCCATTTTGAAAAATCCGCTTAGGTGATTATCGCGTAATAATCCGAGGTCGCTTGACCAATCAGCGGCCACAATTTTCGATAATCACCTTTGTAATTATACTAATACTGTATACTTTCCATTATTTTAGAGCATATAGATCCGTCTGAGTTTGTTCGACATCTCTTGATTGAGTCCACTCCTAAAGGAGTTCATCTGAAGGATTGTAAAGATGAACCATTGTTTGGTAAGAAAATTTGCTAAAACTTTAGCATGGTTTGTGTCTGGACTATTTCAAAAAATCAGACACACTTTAATGTCTCTGTAATGTCCTTGCTTTCAACATTAAAACGAAAGAATAGACCTTGCCGATTATTCTCTTTTACCCAATGGCCTCGTTTTCATGTCAAATACTTACTCCTGTTTTGTGCTTAGTATAGGGTTGAAAATTACTTTGTTATTTAGCCTAAGAACAGCAAGAAACAAATTCGTCCGGGAAAACATGGGAATATAATCTTTATTTGCCCCTGACGTGCTAAAATAAGTTAACATGGAAACGAGGCCATTGGGAGCCGTCCAAGTCATGATTCAGACAGATAAGGGTACTGATGCAGTAGCTTATTGAAAAACTTACTTAGTATACATCCACGTTTGAATTCAGTTTGCAGTGGTGGGAGTCAATTTTCAAACAGTTTTCAGCCCGCGTTTACCCTCGCGTACACGCCATGAAAGTTGAACTCGCGCGATTAATTATAATTACACACGTGACTTGTATAGGCGCGAGGAAAGCGACCAAAATGGAAAACGGGCTTAAAGCCCTGGGGCCAGTTGTATAAAAAAGTGATTAAAGTTAACTATAGTTGAGTGCAAACGTCATCCAATAAGAAGCGCGTATTTGAGAGTTAATCACTATTTAACTACAAAATAGTGATTAAAAAAGTGATTAAGAGTTTTATACAACCGGCCCCAGGTCAAATGAGGATGCGAGTTGATAAGAGTTGTAACTCTCACTCGCCTTTGACTGGGACACGAGAGTTGAGGAAAACCTCGTTTCGATTGCCAACTCTGACAAACTCTCATCGTTTGACCAAGTGTTATATCATTCTTTTAGGAAGTCTTGCCGCTTTTGTTTATCAGCATTCATTGACGGAAATCTCGCTTCCGTGTAAACTTGTGCTGCCAACGAAAGGTACAGTAACAGTAAAATAAAATAAAATAAAATAAAATATCTGTTCTTCTTAAGCCCCGTTTATATACTTGCATTTTTTTTCTTCTGATGGTGTGAACGAGCTATCAATGAGTTCAGATGGGGGTACATCTGCTCAGAACATTCATAACTCATCCACTTGTTCACATGCGTCAGAAGAGGACAATCGCGCTAGAAATCGCCGCAAAAATTGCAAATGTAAACGGGCCTTTTATAGTATTGTACGAGATTGTAATACGAAAGTGACTTTCATTGCCTTTGTTATTATAAAATTCATGTCTAGATCTAACGGTTGGGACGTTAAAAATCACAGACAGACAAGAAACGGAGGTTCAACTGTTGACTCAAGGGGCAGGTTAGTTGAATCGTTTGTTTGGCATTAACCATCTTTTAAGGAAGTTAGTTGCTATCTTCTCGTATATAATAATAATAATAATAGTCTTTATTAAAATGCTCAGATACATCCGTCTGAGCTGACAATCGAAAGGTAATTGATCTAGATAGTTATATTTACAATGTAAGTTAAGAAGCGTAAAAAGTTTTAAATACATTAAAGTCTAAACAAAGTTATACAGACAACGATTTATGAACGACCTTTTGAATCTTTCTGTTCTCACTAGGGGGAGTTCATACTCATGCCCTCTAGGCCTAAGTAACCTACTTCTTTTTTCCGGCAGCAGTTCAAGCAATGCATTGTCCTCAGTTGATGTTATTTTGTTCCACAGTTTCTTATCTCTCTTATCACGTATTTCTTTAATGTGTGTTCATTTTGATATATAACCATTCTTATGTGCACGTTTAATGAATTTATCTATTTGGTTCAAATATTTACCGTATATGCCCAATGTTAGCCTATTAATGGCTTACTTTGAAAGACATTGGGTATGGAAGGGATAAAAAAGGAAGATTAAATTTCAAAATCCTCTAATTAGAAAAGCAGTCAAATATATTGACTTAATAGCGATCTACTTTTTTTGGAATTTCCCACCGTCACCAGCCCAAAATTTTCCGCCAACAAAAATTGAAAATCCGTTCTTGGAAACCAAAGTATTTTCTTGGAACAACGTTCCCAGGATCAACTACTATTTCTAGCTCTGAAATGTAGTGCTCTTTATTGTGTTGTCAATGTAGCGAATCAAGCTTCAAAACTTTACAGTGAAATGTCAAATAGTTTCAATGTTCAAAGCAAAGATATCACTAAACAGCGCGTAATGTTTTATTGTTTAGCATGTAACGTGGCGTATCTTGGTTCGTTCAATGTGGAGTCCCTCACAGGACCCGCAGCTTTAAAATATGCAGTAGCCAAGATTGAACCAGGGCGAAAGAACAAGGAGCACGAGCCTGTCTTGGTTAACTTTAAAATCAACAAACAAGGAATAACGTTGACAGACAATGATAGAAAGTAAGTGGGACGAAAACGCGGCTACAATCGTTGACAAAAGAGAGCTTAAACTTCGCGTTTAACGACAAACGTCAGGCAAAGAAAACGCTATTACAAAGCAGTAAAAAGTAAATGGGCTTGTTTTTTAACTAGAATGCTTAACTATTCCTGTGCCATATGAAGGAAAATATGACACGCAGAAAACATTGAATTTGGTTAATGAATAAATAGTCCAGCGGAAAAGTAAAAAATCATGCACTTTGTGAAGAAAGCACCAAATTCACAGGAAGTGTAGACTTTAACATGATAATGAATGTTAGATATGGAGGCATCGCCAAAATTGATGCTGACGGCTTAAAATTTAGAATTTCTTATATTCTCTTATTAAACTCTATTACTGTTTAAAATTGTGAAATTGCAGGTTTACATATAGCAAAAATGACTTGCATGATTAGAAAGCTTACAAAAAACTACATATAAGACTTTTAAACGGTTGATTGATTTTCCAAGCGGTTTTCCAGTTATTGCTATTTAAAAACGTGATAAATAGGCAAAAATCCCGCCAAAGTCCTGGACACTAGCCCTAAAACATATTTTCAACCGCTCATAACTCCAGAGGAGTTGGACAATCAAAGTAACTGCTTAAAATGTCTTATATACAGTTTTTTGCATGCTTTGTAATGACGCATGTCATTTTTGCTATATGTGAACCTGCAATTTCACAATTTTTAATTGTATAAGAGAGTAATAAGAGAATATAAGAAATCCTAAATTTTAAGCCATCAGCATCAATTTTGGTGATGCCTCCATATCTAAGATTCATTATCATGTTAAAGTCTACACTTCCTGTGAATTTGGTGCTTTCTTCACAAAGTGCATGATTTTCTCAAATATCTGTGCATATCCGCTGGACTAAAAATGGTCGCAGTCTACGTATATTTGAACAGCACAATCGGAAAACACAAACTACTTTTTCTTTAATTTTAAGTCTTAATACCAAGGTAACAGTTTGTTCAATTACAACAAAACGTTTTTCAAAGACGCCGTGTTTACATAATTTTATGCCACCCCGGCGAGATATTTGGTGCGAAAAAACAGTCACATGAACACAGAAGTGATTCAACGAGTGTTATAACGAGTCCAGTCATTGATGCAATTTTCTGCGACTCGAGTCGAATACGAAAAATGACTCGACTCAACTTGTTCATTTCTGCCGTAAAGGACTCGAGTCAACTTCAGCTACAACTTGTTCAGGATAAATTCATCAAAAATATTGTAGTTGAATAGGTTGGGAAGAATCCTGAAAGAGCTTAAAAAAATAAAAAGTAATTCTCGATGCATGTCTTCACTTGTAGAGAAATGTTTGATGGCATTTTTGTTCACCTTTTTGTTCATCATACAATGGACCTATTCCTTAATGAGCATTACAAAAGTAGTAATATTCCGAAGTTTCGTTGCGAAATGTTGTAAAATGCGGATAATATAGCCTTGCGAAGTTTGCCGTTTTTCAGTCATTTTGTATTACGCACGGGAAATTGATACCGCTTTCTGAAAAAATGTAGCGGGCCATAGCTTACAGATATCGTTTAAACTCTATATCCATTTTTCTAGATTATTTTTCCGCAAACATTATCCTCTTAAACATGTTCTTTATTGGGGAACAGATCCAGACGATACAAGGTCGGTTTAAAATCTTAAGCATCCTTGACTATGGTATATTATATTGATATGTATAAACTTTTATGATAAGTAAAGTTTGATATGGAAAGTTATGTTACAATAACAACTTTTTTATTTTTTCTTACTCTAGATGGGATCTAACAGAATATGGAGGTGGAAATTTAGCAAGGTGAGAATTACTGTATTCACAAACTTACGCCCGTATTTGAAAAGCTCACTCACACTCGATGAGTGAGTGGAGGTTCAATCTGAGCTTCTCATGAGTGTCAATGCTGTATTTGAATAGCTGGAGGTTGAGTAGTCACCGAGTAAGGTATGACACTAGGCGTAAAAAAAATTACCTGTGGTTCCGGTTCCCGACCGACCCTATTTTTTTCTGCCGACCCTATTATTTTTTCAACGCGATTGACCGTGCGACCCTATTTTCTCCAGGTGGTTGCGGGCTGCTCATACAGCGTGCCAAAATGGCGTTTGTTGTCACACTAATTATTGAACCAAATTGCCTAAATTCGTCCATAGGAAATACGCATCTCTAGTTAATATTGATGTCGGGACAATACTGCAAATCGCCTAGCAAAAAACCGCCAAAACCATGAAAAAAATATTCAAAAAAAAAATTTATTTCCGACCTATCGACCCTAATTTTTTCACGATATGAAACCGGAACCACAGGTATTTTTTTACGCCCTGGCCCTCCAGCTATTCAAAAACAGCTTTAACACTCAAGAGAAGCTCAGATTGAACCTCCACTCATTGAGTGTGAGTGAGCTTTTAGAATACGGGCGTTACTTTTGCTTCATGCATATGACTGGGGGACCTTAGTGGGGTCAAATCTGTTCTGCGCATTTGAGGGTCCTCTGATGTAAACAATACCGAAATTTCGCGTTGTTTCGACATCTTCTAAATTGAGCAAACCAGAACGATGTTATAGATATTAAAGGACATTGGCAATAACCATTATATTAATAATAAACATTTCTCGCTCGCCATATAAATGACCGATTCCTTACTTGTGATATTGTGTATGCTCGTTTAATTCAACCTCTCACCACCAATATTCCCTTTGCTAGATCCTTCGTATTTGTATCAAGAAAATTCGACAGCGATGGAAACGAATGCCATCTCTTTGCGGAGATGGATCCTAAACAACCTGCTTCGACGGTAGTCGATGTTATCACGAAAATAGTCTCGAATGTGAGCTCATGAAACTGCTAAGAAAAGAAAGATCACTTTGGTCATGCGCAGTAAGAAGATGGGAGTACCTTTATCGCCGGTAACAATTATGAAAATCACTTGTCGGTTCTATTTTGACAACGTTTTCTACTCATGCCCAAAGCTATCTACAGTACTACGGAAGCTCTTATTTTCTAAATGCTTGACAGACCAGTAATTTATTGTATATTAAGAAATCTATATATATATATATGAACAACGTTGATATGTGTATTTACAAAGAAAGTGTAAATACTGTTTAAAATAGGGAGTTGCAATCTGGAAGAAAGGAAGTTAGGTGAACAATGTTCAAGGTGGTCCTGGACCGAGGGAAAAAATCGAACGTGAATCGCCCTAGCTTTACATACGATGAAAGGCGTCGAGTTATCATGTCGTCGTTTTTGATGTTGTTGTTTCTGTTGCGTCTGCTGTTGTTCAGTTATTGCATTGTTAGCGTTGTGTTATTTCTCGTTTTTGTTCAAAATTTCTCGGCATTGATCAAAATGTGAGCACGGAATCCTGTGAGGACACGAAAATTTGACTTCCACTACCAATACCTCTTACTAGCTTGGTACCCATCTGATTGGTTAATCGGATATATCAAACACATCTGATTGGTTAATCCGATATATCAAACACATCTGATTGGTTAATCGGATATATCAAACACATCTGATTGGTTAATGCTAGTGGAAGTCAAATGTGACTTTCGTGTGCAGTAGAATGGTACTTATGGTGTTAGAGCCAACTTGCATGTTTTAAGTAATGATTTTCTTGCACTTTTAAATATTTAAGACCGCATGGTAAGGTATTATGTACAGATACATGCTTGCACCTGATTTGATACTTGAGATGTGTATTGGCAATGAACTAAGAGCTTATATTTATGCTGGACTTTCACATATATATACATATACTGAAATGACGTAATCAAAATGACGCAACGATGAAATCATTGGAATAACACAATATTGACGTCATAACGATGACGCTATTGGAATAACATAATGATGACGTCATGTGAAAATTTCAGGTATTAGAGGAAAAAGGTTTGGTTTAAAGCTTTAGTTATATTTAATTTGCGATTCTTTATATGAACTTTCATTGCCAATACACCTTTTAATTTTGAATAAATCAAGTTTAAGAACAGTTTATCTTCTTAATTAATACTGCAAATATATTTTTGTACAATAAATGTTAATATAAAAATTGATTAAATATTACACAATGTTGCAGTTATATTACTTTCTAATTTGAACAGTTTGTGTAACAAAAGTCAACTATGTTCTGATGAAAGCTTAATGGGTTTGAAACCGTCTTGCTTAGTTTTCCAGTTTTAAAAGAAGGAAAATACAACATCAAGGAAGAAATGATTTTTGTTAAAGTTTGGGAGTAAAGCCTAAAGGTTAGTCTTTTTTGCCTTCACTTTTGTTTGATAGATCGTCCACAAAGTAGTTAAAGCCGATGGAATTAAGGTATCCGTACCTAAAATTTCAAAGTTGATGTGGAATTTTTTCATTATTTTTCACGATTTGAATTTGTCAAATTTTGAGCTAAAAATTCGAATTTCGACCGAAAATTTTTTGACGATTCTTGAGCTTTTTGCTAGCTTCCGAGCTATATCAGCTATGTCTTTGACTCCGTTTCGCCGTGGCTTCGCTAACTGTATAAACAAAGTCAGTATTTGCCAAAAATTTCCACAGAAAGTCATTTTTGAAACACTTGGCGACTTGCTATACAAATTTGACAAATAATTTAAAAAAAATTGAAATAATGAAAATTTCACGCGGCTGCCAATACCACACGCGGGCGGATGACGGTAAACTTAATCTAACTGATACCTTGATTCCATTGGCCTTACCCAAAATTTAAAATTTTTAGTCTAGGCTTGACAGTTATAAAAACTTAGTTATGAACTTGCAATTTCTAAGTTCCCTGTTCTTTTGATTAAGAATTTTAACATCCCCCTTATTTGTGAAGCACTGAGGGTAATATTTTCTTTGCCCCCCCCCCCCACTTGACAACCCCCTCTCCCATAAATAATGACCACGCCCTAACAATGTAGCAGTTTTCAAAGGATAGGTTCGTTGCTATCTATTTTTGTAGTTTGTTTGCTTTGTTAGTATTATACATTGCAAGTACTTGGATTCACCACTAACAAGTATTTTACATATATGATTGTGCAGAAATGTTACACAGCGTTGTTTAAGCTTGACTTTAATATGCAACATTCGACACTTCATAACATGCACCTTACTGTACACATCCTAGCTCTATCAGTTGTCGTGCTCCCACAAGAGCTTCTAATGCAATATGTATGTTAACATTATGCTTGTGCATGTTCATAACAAAACTGAAATCTTACAGACTCGTCCTTCACTATGCTGCTTTCGCCACATAAGAGTCTGTAGAGCCATAGTTTCATAATCTCGACAGTCTGTGCCGGTGCAGGTAACTAATTCATGGAAGAGATACAAAGAGAAACACAATTCCCTGAAAAATAGCACAACTTTGACGTTTAGAATGAAGGGCGGTTCCTCAATCCACCCTATCTCCCTGAAGTTCTTATTGTATGTTTCAGGTTGTTCCGTAGTTGTATCTCCCCTCACATTGCACCATAGCTTAACATAATATCTTTTTAACAACATGAATCTTGCAAGCATTCTTAACATATTTTCACAACTCAACAAAACTTGAGTCCTCACTCTGTTAGCCGCAGTGCCCCCACTATGACATGCCCAAGCCGAACAAAGTCTCCACTACAGTAGCTGCAGCATCCCCACTCCATCTGCCACACTCCCCACTAACAGCACCAGCCGACCATCCATTCACGACTGTGCCGCGACCTCTTCTTTGTGTGCTTTGCTAACCATATGTGCTTGATATGGTTTGGGACCATTCAGCTGTTTAGCACAGATCTCACAGTAATATTGTTTGGGTTGATCACTATTAACTGGACCTGTGGTCGTGCCACCATATGCTAGAAACAGAAAACAAGAATGAATTAACCCACTGGAGTTGTAATTCGCTCAAATGCATTGTACAGGGCTTGAAATAATGTTCCCAAAGTTCCCGATCATGGTGATCAGCAGTCATTTCCCTGCTTTTTTAGGTTGGAAACCCTACTTTTCCGCCTATCATAAGCAATTTCTTCTAACATTGATCGGCGATCGGCTGTTATTTCAAACCCTGATTGTATCACAGTGTAAATCACACTGATTATGTTACCTGAAACATAAGGTTTCCAGACCGCTGCGGGTGCATCTTTGAAAGGACCTTCTTTTGTTTTTGTTTCCGCTTGTTCCTCGAGTCTTTTGTTCTCTAACCACGGCAGGCTTGATGGCTTCTCTTCAAGAATCTGAAAATCAATTTCAACATTAGCCCATTCAGAGGGGGAGGGGAGAAATCTGTCTAGAGGGAGGCAGCAGGTCCAGCAAAATATGTACAACCCTAAAGATTCATTGACGTTCATTA
>CACRXK020001442.1:39592-54428 GCA_902702795.2 Paramuricea clavata | reverse complement strand
CCCCCCCCCCCCCCCCCCCCCGCCCCCAATTAGCGGTCTAGCTATGGCCCTGCTTGAGGATGATATTCCCACACAAGTTCTGCTGATTTAGACAATGATAATGAATGTGTGTACATGCAACATTAGGCTCATAAATATCTGGATCCTTGGAATTCACTTAAGTTCAGCTTCTTGTCGATGTTAGCACTAATCCCATTCCTTCATGAATTTTTATTGAGGTCAGCGGAAAAAATCCACTAAATATGACAGTACTTCATGAATGCTGGACATTGCACTGGGTCAAGCTGTTACAGTTGAGGCAGGATCTCACTTAGCTGCATGGGCCAATTCTGTGCCCAGGTAATTTTTACTGGACTGGGAATTTCCCATATAAACGCAATGACCCAGGCTGGCTAATTGGCCATGCAAGCTCTGCATGTTATTGCTCTGCATGTGCGAATATATTATTGTAATTATAAGATATTATTCATAGATTTCGATCTTAAATGGCTTGGTTGTGAACAAGTCTATGGATTAATTATTACTGTGAAAGTTACTCTGGCCCAAAAGTGCAAATCTCAAGTTCATGAGAAAATATATAAATTTATATTACTGTACCGGTACACTATTTATAGCGGGGAGACCAGTGGTTTGTTTTGGCGAGCCAGCCCACCTCAAAAGCCTCGCGTAAACACAGGAAGAAATCAGCTTGGCACACACTCCAGTTATAAACAGTACTTACTGCATGACCACAACATTGCCCTGGTTAAATACCCTAGCTCATTAGTTATACCTGTTCAGTACCTGCATGTGTTCTCCCCTTGACAAGAAATCATCTGCATTAGACAGAATAAAATAATAATTAAGTAGGGAGAATTATGGCACAATGTCTGAATTAACCCATTGAGCATCAGTGGCACCAGCACTCTCAACTTGACAAGTTAATATATACTGTAGTCTGGTGTCATAGACCACAGGCGGCCCAGACGCGTATCAGTGTATAGTAAATATATCATTATAAAATATACTAAACAATAAAATTTGTAATGAATTTTATATTTTAAAATCATATTTACTTGCCTACTTTGATTGTATGTGATCGTCTTTTATTTCTGAGCGACTTTACATTCGATGCCCGCGACTGTCTTCATAGGTGATAGTATTGAAAGCAAAGGCTAACGATTCCAGTTCTCAAACAGCCGACACGAACAATTCAAATCGAAAAATATCCCCTTCAAATTGCTTTGTTCCCGGTAAAACTTCGCCAGCGTATAGAATAAACACCCATCTTCGAACATACAAAGAAATATTAACACGTCCTATAATTTTTGCAATGGATTTTTAGCAAAATGTTTCGAGAATAAAATTCTATGGAACTTAGAAAGCCCGATAATTACTACGGCGCCTGCTTGGCCACCTAGCCTCCTTTACCGTTTGGATTGTCAGGGGGGGGATTCAAATAAAAAACACCTATATATTTCCGGCAACAGCCAGCCAATCCGACTGTTTACAATATTTGAAATCTGATAGAAGGAGTTTTGTTGTTGATAAATTGCAATATCAGATTTCAAATTGATTGTAAACAGTCTGTATCGCGGCGTTGATTGGCGGAAATAGCCGGATATAGGTTTGTTGCCGGAAATAGGTATTTTTTTATTTGAATCCCCCCCTGACAATCCAAACGGTAAAGGAGGCTAGGTGGCCAAGCAGGCGCCGTAGTAATTATCGGGCTTTCTAAGTTCCATAGAATTTTACTCTCGAAACATTTCGCCAAAAATCCATTGCAAAAATTATAGGACGTGTTAATATTGCTTTGTATGTTCGAAGATGGGTGTTTATTCTATAGGCTGGCGAAGTTTTACCGGGAACAAAGCAATTTGAAGGGGGATATTTTTCGATTTGAATTGTTCGTGTCGGCTGCTTGAGAACTGGAATCGTTAGCTTTTGCCTTCAATACTATCACCTATGAAGACAGTCGCAGGCATCGAATGTAAAGTCGCTCAGAAATAAAAGACGATCACATATAATCAAAGTAGGCAAGTAAACAGTATGCTTTTTAAAATATAGAATTCATTACAAATTTTACTGTGTAGTATATTCTATATAATGATATATTTATTTACACTAATACACGTCTGGGCCGCCTCTGGTTAAACAAGTTAGCGAATGCAAAACTCTTGGAGTAATAGTTGACAAGCATTTGTCTTGGAAAAGTAATTCCGAAAATATTTGCAAAAAAATAACTGCAGGAATTTCTGCTATTCGTCGAGTCAAACCTATCATTGACAAAGATACACTCATTTCGATATATAATGCTATTCACTTATTCACCAATAGCAACGCCATCTTGAATCATGATGCATTATGGGTTATCCAGGGTAAAAATCCCAATTCAAAAGCCTTTAATGTCGTATTGAGACACAATACGATAAATTTTTTTTCATAAACACTTTCGTGAGGACAATGAGGCAGTGCAAATCAATTTTATGCGCACTTTGTTGAAATTATTTCCCCGTTTAGGCCTAACAAAGATTTAAACGATAGATTTTATCCTGATTTTTTATTTTTCCCAGCTTTTGTGTGTTTTCGTAGTTCTTCTAAAAATTGTCTGTTATTTTCAACTATAAAAACGTGTGTTTTCGCCTACATATTTGATTTACAGCCCTTCAAAAACGCTCAATTACCCTGGATCACCCATAATGCATTGCGTTGAACGCGAAATTCAAGATGGCGTCGCTATTGGTGAATAGGTGAATTGTTCGCCCATACTTTGATTACTGTTGTGAAGTATGGGATGTGTTTGGTGAATCACAATCAAAACGACTCCAAAAACTTCAAAATAGAGCTGCTAGAATTATCTTGAACATTAATAATGACGTAAATCATTCCATTGCTCTACGCGCATTGGGCTGGGAGCAACAAGGGGGAATTTCATTGCCTAAGTCAATCAGAATGCGTAAAACGCTTCATCACATGAAATTTGTGAACAAACATATGGGGTTACTTCAGAGCTTTTCTGCAAGCGGTTTTTTGTTTTTTTTGCCATGAAATTGATATATGTTGTTCTTAAAAGAATTCTCCTCAACTTCCTCGTGGCGATTTTTGATTAATTGTGTGATTGCGAAGATATGGGTCTTCAAACTTTGCCTTGCGCAAGCTTAAATACCACCCCTCGAATTTGTAGGTTCCGAACGGATTAGCGTTTTTAAAAGCCATTCAAATCGAAGTTAGGCTCAGATTCCAGCCGTTGTGTTCTCGCCACGTGGCGAGAACACAACGGCTGGAATCTGAGCCTAAATCGAGGTTTGAGAGGTTTTATTTTTTAAAAGATACTTTTATCTTCATATTTTCACATTAACTTATTAATATCCTGTGTAACAAGTAAACAGGACACTTCCGGGCCGGGACAAGTTGACATGTCGATTTCTTGCTAAACAGCGTGGCGATCAATATGGTTCGTATCTAAATACAGGGAATTTTTAAAATTTTGTTGGTATAAATGGGCTAAAGAAACTCATCAAATATTTGGACTATGGACCTTCAAACTTATGCCAAGTATTTATTTGATTGATTAGCTCAATAACTGTTTCTTGGCTCGTTTTTCGTCGATTTCGACATTTTGTCGACTTCAGGATAATGTGTCAACATTGCGTGTTGCAGCCTGTGGACATGAATATTTTCGTTTGTTTGACTATCATAACACTTGTCTTCATTGTTTTTAATCCTTTAGTCCTAAACTTAAGGAAGATGGATGACTTTGGGACAGAATGATTTTGTTCAATGTTGCTGTTCAGGTATCAAAATTTATGGACATATAATTATGAACTTCATTGTTTTTACTTCATCTGGCTCACTAGTCACAATTGGGCCCTGTTCATATTACCTGGCTAGGTGGGAGACGACATTTACCAGTATGTCCTATCCTATCCTGCTACTATCGGCCTGCCTAAGCGCGAGGTTTCCATTGCCAGAATCCTGGCAATAAGAACTGTATCCGAAACAGGCAACATGATAGGATGTGTTCTGGATAGCCTAGATCATATAAACAGGTCCCCAATAGATCCCGAGACTATAATTGAACATTTTAGTACATAAATTTGTGCATTACCAGAATACCTGTGCACAAATGAATATTTTACACATATTATATAATAATGCAATCCAATATTAAGCACCCAGTAACCTCACATATAGACCTCCCTTCCAAAAATCAGATCTCCCTTCCAAAAAAAAGCTCTCCCTGTTAAGGGCTGTCAAAATGGGCCATGCTAGCCCAGCAAACATGGCTGGATTTTCTTTTCAGGGCTAGTTTGTCATTTGCCTCACAGGAGTCAGGCTAACCTGGCAAGTGTTGGCAAGAAATTTGTGTGAAATGCTGGTTAATTTGTTAATGGCAACAGCTTCAGAAGGCTTATATTAAACAATTTCTTACTTACTTGGGCCAAATTGTGTATTATAACATGATTTTTAGTCGAGTAAGCTGGCCGGTTGGCTATCTTATGACCTTTATTAGTGTGAGACTCCCAATGTAGGATATAAACTTGCTCAAGCAGATGCTGGGCCAATAAATTTAACCAGGCTGTTCCATGTGAATGCAATCTCAAACATATATAAAATTAATATACGAGGCAGTATCTTACCATGGGCAGGTGTATATTTAGCCCATATAAATGGGCAAGCCAGCTTGCCCGGTGTGATATTATTCTACTGACAATACCTGGTTGATTCTACAAGATTATGACCTAAAATATTCCAATTGTATAGTTTCAGGATCTGCTAAGTGTCTGTTGATATGATCTGGGCTAGGCAGCATGGGACCCTAAAGACAAGTTCATGTTGCCTGGTTGTGGGATAGAATGTTTACTGTAAATGGTGAATTTCTTGGCTTGCATAGTTGGGATTCTGGCAACAGATACCTCGTGCTTAGCCAGGATATAGGATAGTATATCGACAATACTGGCAAATGTTGTCTCCTGCCTAGCCAGGTCATAAGAACAGGCCCCATTTGTGACTAGCGGGCCAGATTAAGGAAGAAACAATGAGGGTCCTATAGCTATGCTATGACTATATGTCCATAAATTTTGATATCTGAACAAAATTTTGATATCTGTCCCAAAGTCATCCATCTTCCTTAAGTTTAGGACTCTGAGACCAATGAATATATTGTCATTCAAGGATAAAAAACAATGAAGACAAGTGTTATGGTCAAACAAACGAAAGTATTCATGTCCACAGGCTGCAATACACAATGTTGACACATTAATCATTATCCTGAAGTCGACAAAATGTCGAAATCGACGAAAAACGAGCCAAGAAACAGTTATTGAGCTAATCAATCAAATAAATACCTGGCACAAGTTTGAATGTCCATAGTCCAAATATTTGATGAATTTCATTAGCCCATTTATACCAACAAAATTTTAAAAATTCCCTGTATTTAGATATACGAACCATATTGATCGCCACGCTGTTTAGCAAGAAATCGACATGTCAATTTGTCCCGACCCGGAAGTGTCCTGTTTACTTGTTACACAGGATATTAATAAGTTAATGTGAAAATATGAAGATAAAAGTATCTTTTAAAAAATAAAACCTCTCAAACCTCGATTTGAAAGGCTTTTAAAAACGCTAATCCGTTCGGAACCTACAAATTCGAGGGGTGGTATTTAAGCTTGCGCAAGGCAAAGTTTGAAGACCCATATCTTCGCAATCACGCAATTAATCAAAAATCGCCACGAGGAAGTTGAGAAGAATTCTTTTAAGAACAAAAAAACCGAACAAAAACAAAAACCGAACAAAAACAAAAAAAACGTTTGCAGAAAAGCTCTGAAGTAACCCCATATGTTTGCTTACAAATTTCATGTGATGAAGCGTTTTACGCATTCTGATTGGCTTAGGGCAAAAATGTAAACAAAAGCGCTGATTGGTCCAGAACGAAATTCCGCCTTGTTTACGATCGACGTTATCTGGCGTGGATGGGTGAAATAACGTCAATTCGACATTATTTGTGGCAAGATGAATATGGACGTGAATATGTTCCTTATTTATATACTCTGCTATCGATGATTCGGTAATGTTGGGCCTGCACAACATATTCTCTACGACTATGTCATCTGTGAAATTTTGCTCATTACTTTGGTTATCAACGGTTATGCACTTCATTAATTATAATGACTAATGTATAATGGATTGATGGTTATTGTTTATGTCCCTGAAGAATATTGGAAACTGTTACTAGTTCTCTTGAAACATTTTCTATCCTAAAAGAAAAATTTTTCAACCCACAATACAATAGTGACATAAAACACAGTGGAAATTTGATGGAACACCAGATACTATATATCGCCTTATTATTTCACAATGAAACTTATCCCTTGCCTTCAGAGAACCAGATGTGCAAGTGTGTACTATTTATACATTTGAAGTAAAACTCTATACGATCTATAATTAATAATATACAGGGTGTATCAAAATAAACGCAATTCATCTTTTGTGCTTAATAACTTTCGAAATACTATTTCTAGTTAAACGCTTTTAGGCTTACTTCAAAGCCTGTTCTTTTCTCTTTCAAACAAACTATTATCCTAGTCTCCAATGCTAGTAATAATTGCACAGGAAAAGATTTAGTAAAACCTATCATTTTTAGTTGCTGTTTAATTATGCAAGTTTACTATGTTATTGTTTAGTCGGTTTAAATGTCAGAATTTTCTTCTTTAAACTTTAATGTTGTCGTCACTACATCTGGAAAACTACGTAAGAACAAATTAAAAGTATTTTAAAAGAGACTAGGTTGTTTGAAAATCCTACACGAATGCTAAAAATCATAGAATCAAAACATTCTGGTGTCCGAGCCAGAGTGTCATCGAATTGCGATGTAATGTAAACAGAAATTATAGCAAGATGATGTCAGTCAGCTTACATGGTCCAAGCCAAAATTATATCGCATTTGAAGTTTCAAACTGTGTTAAAAATAGTGGAAGAAAAGCCGTAATTATAGTTATTGTTACAATCCATTTATTAAAATGCAACATTTTTTTGTTTTAATGAAAAAATCAGTTATTTTCATGAGAACGACTTGTTATTCCATCTCAATTTTTTTAATCTCCAATCGCAATAACGTAAAGTATTATTACCCGCGAACCAATGAGTCAAATTTAAGAAACAACCTACTGTTAGAAAGCTGAATGGCTACGCTTTAAAATGAATGTAAACTTTGACGTTTTCGTCTATTATTTCTTTAGCAATTTACATTTCAGTCGAGGATTGCGCTTTTTTTGATACACCCTGTATACTGTAAACTAAACGAAGTATAATTAAAATAACGCAGATATATCTTTCATTTCTGATTTGTATGTACCGTATTATGTTAGTACTCTTTGCCGTGTGCATCTGCTCGAACCAACCAATAATTTAATGAAGTGAATATTTGCATGCATTGTATATGTACCTTTTGTGGGTTAACGAGATAAACATAATCATAAGAAGAATTTATCTCCAATACTTTCTCCGATATGTTGTTGACCACGTCATGTAGCATTTGACAATTTGACTCGTTCTGTAAGCTCAATTTCTTTTTGTAGTTGATTGATCTACAACATGATTCAGTCGCACATTCCAGTACACAGTCTATCCTCTGTGAAACGAGTTTTGTCATCCAAACAGTCGTGTTTAATCCGAAACCTGCAGTGTGCAATGAAAATATGTAAGAAATAAATTGGGCAAACCTTTCGCTGTTAATAAATAAATATTTTAAAACATTTGCTGACTGTTTTTCTTATGAATAGTTTAGAATAGATTATACAAGGTGCATAAGAAAAAAAACTGAACAGATTTGGAATTGCTCTTAATTTTGCAAAAGAGCTATTAGTATCCAGTTTTTGATATTATATAGTTTCTTGCATGGGTACTTATAATGTTAAATAATGAAAAAAAATTTCTCGAACTCAAATTTTGTAAACCAGAGGTGTGTGTTTTTTCCATCAAACAAAAAATGGCTCGCGCACGAAATTTAAAAGCTTTAATCGTATTTTGCATGAGTTAATGAATGGAAACTTTGTTGGGTTTTTAATTATTGTACAACATTTCAGATAATTTGCTTTAGTTTAAGCCTTTCAACTATTCATTTTTCCCTAAAAAATCAGCCTTTCGCAAGCTTAATTATTGCCTTTACCTAATTTGCATATTGCAAACGCATTAATTAAGCATCCAAAAGGCTGATTTGTTAGGGAAAAATGTAAGTTTGCACATAGATAAAGGGCTTAAACTAAAGCAAATTGTCTGAAATTTCGCACAGTAATTAAAAACCAACAAAGTTTCCATCCATTAACACAAAATGCGATTAAAGCTTTTAAATTTCGTGCGCAAGCCTTTTTATTTTGATGGAAAAGGCACACCTCCCTTGGGGTTTACAAAATTTGAGTTCGAGAAAATTTTCTTATTATTCTACATTCAAAGTACCCAAAGAAACTATATATATAAAAAAGTGAACACCATAATAGCTGTTTTTCGAAATTGAAAGCAATTTCAAATCTGTTCAGATTTTTTTATACACCCTGTATTTTTTATTTGCACCACAATGCAAGATATGCATGTATATACAAAACAATTTTACAGGATTAGCTACATTAATTTTTCTCAAGACGACATGAGGTGCGGGGTGATTGTAATGCATGGACATTTATTAATATTTAATAAATGAATCAACATTCACAGCATTACCATTTCCACATAGTGACTAATTTCATTCATGAATAAATACTCACATAAAAAAATTCCATCCGTTGTCGATAATAATGATAACTCCCAAATTAAATGTCATGCACATGCAGTGGTATATTGATAGTAATAATCTGCAACACTAGCTGGAAATCTCAAAGGCTATATATTTACATTGTATCGGGTAGCGTAGCGAGGCAAAAACCATACCGGATAGGGCTCATGTTTAAATATGAAATTATGTTATCGTATCATTAAATTAATTTGTGCAGCGTGCAAGTGCCGGTGTGGCGCTCCGCGGTCTCTCAACTAATGCGTGTTTGCCAGATTGGCTTTCGCAACGCTGTCATTGTAATGTAAACACCAATCGAAGAAATTTTGGTCTCAATACGTAATTATAAAGATGGCGTCTATCAAACAAAACTTGGTATTTTACCCTTTTTTATACAAGTATATGTACACTTGTAGCTTGCTCACTCTTTCAAATGTCGTCTGCAATATTTTTATTTTTGGTAAGTATAGTAAAAAAGACGAAGGCATATACCACGATGGGGGCGGAAGTTGATTATACACTTGGAGCATTATAACATTTCGCGAACGAAGCAAAAAAACAATCCGATACAATGTAAACATGAGTTAAGTGTGTGCAATTCCTACCTTCGAGACTTGAATTGTAACAAATGCTCAAAAGTTCACTTGGTTGGCCTTGTACACTTTCCAGAAAAGTGATTTCTATCAATATGTAGAAAACTTTACATTTCCGCTGCATTGTTGCATTACCAAGATTACTAGCCTTCAATTAAGCTAACTGATGGTAAACTTTCTCTATAATGAAAAATACGCGCCGAATTAGTTGTGCGATTGGATGACGCAACACGCATGTCTATAGCGTCATAATATTCGCCAATTTCTTCATCATTTCCCTGTTTTAGTTACAAAACAAACAAATTAATTTTCTACCATATATATATATATATATATATATATATTATATATATATATATATATATATATATATATATATATATATATATATATATATATATATATATATATATATATATATATATATATGGTAGAAAATTATAAATCCGTCTGACCGTGTGGCTCAGTGGGTGAAGCGTCGATCTATTGGTTCGAAGGTCGCGGGTTCGGGACCCAGCCGCGGCAGACAACATCTTTCTGCTTGTGCTGGGTATGGAAATTATATAATACATACTGTAGAACATTTTCATCTTAACATGTTACGGAGTGTACAATAACACAACGCCGTTCATGGCTCTTTATGCTGCTATAAAATATGAATTCGAGATATGACTTACTTGTCACTTTTATATATATATATATATATATATATATATATATATATATATATATATATATATATATATATATATATATATATATATATATATATATATATATATATATATATATGCAGCAAAGAAGCTGAATTACAACGGTTACATTTTACAAAAGAAAGGTTTAAGTTAATTATGCTATCTATTACTGCTTAAAAATACTAAACATAATAAAATAATTGTAACTTTAAGTTAATGGGACTGTCTATTTCAATTAATTAAACTATCTATTAATGTATTTAAGAATATATAATTACAGTTAAAACTAACAGTTATTTTCGAAATATATAAAATCCTCGGTGACTGCTGCTTTAATTGTTAGAACTAGCAGCAATTATAAAAGACTTTTTAAATCATTCAGTCTTACATTTGGGAATTTTAAACGTTCTCGAAGTTCTCAGGAAATACGTTACGTCAGTATTCGGATCTGGTAGGAGTGGGTGCAATTTGTGATTTTTATCTTCCATTATTTCTTTGAAGAGTTTGTCGCACGCAATTTGACGTCTCTCTTCAAGAGTTAGAAGCTTAGATTGGGAGAGCGCTTCGGCATATGATTTGGTGGGAAATATGATTTTCATGCCTCGTCGCTGGATTCGTTCAATGTCTTTACACAGATATATGGGAATTCCATAATGAAAGACAGGAGATGTATATTCGACAACTGGTCGGATACAAGTGCAGTAGAAACACATCGTCTCAGTGGTAGATACTTTGGCACGTTTCAATTGTCGCAAAAAGTACAATCTCTTTGATGCCTTTTTAACAATATTATCAATATGACTATTCCACTTAAGGTCGCTGCTGATAGTCAAACCCAAACTTTACTTTGGAGGACCAAGTCTACCTGTTTACCGTTGATTGTCACAAGGGGAGGCTGCTGGTAATTAGTGTTGTATCTGCTAAATTGTATTCGCATCTCTTTACATTTGTTCTCATTGAGGGTAAATTTCAGGGTGTTGGATTGGTTTTGGATATCATCGACCTCGGATTGAATATTACTATCCCCTCCTCTGAGTATTACCTCGGCTAAAGTCGTATCGTCTACGTATTTCCAGAGGTTGTTACTGACTGTGTTGAGGTCATTGATCATAAGAATGTATAACCAAGGACCGAGTTTGGTTCCCTGGGGTACACCTGCCGGGACTAGGGACCATTCTGAATAGCAGTCATTGGCCAATTTTACTCTTTGTTGACGATTTGTCAAAAAATCTCTTACCCAATTTATAACACTCGGCGGAACGTCCAGAGAGTGGAGCTTTACCATAAGTAACTGATGATCGATGAGATTAAATGCTTTCCTAAAGTCCAATAGAACAAGTCTAACTAAGGCCCCGTTGCCATCAGTGGCTTTAGCAACATTGTGGACTATGCTAATAAGAGCTTGCGTGGTAGATGATTGCGGCACTGTTCCATATTGGTTAGGATCCACCACTTTGAGAATCGCCGGTTTAATGAACTGTTCAACTACCACTTCCTCGGCTAGTTTTGAGACTATTGGTGTTAACGAAACGAGCCTTAAATCCTTGTTTACAGTTCGTACAGGCTTCTGTTTTGGAATGGGAATTACATCTGCGAACTTCCAAGCAGCGGGTAAACGATTTTCGAGATAAGAAGAATTGAGAATCTTGCAAACGGGACTTGCTAGTAAATCGGCATTCTCTTTGAGAAGCCAACCAGGAATAGTGTCTGGGCCATGAGCCTTCGTAGGTACTATACTGGATAATTTCTCGAAAATATACGATTCTGTGGTGGTAATTTTAGATGGTAATTGGTTACTGGTGCCGGACACGTTTAAGGCTTGGGAGTGGTCAGAATTTAGAGGTTGGAACATGTTCATTGGTTCTAGGAAGGTTTGATTTATGGTATTCGCCAAGTGTGAAAGAGATGCGTTGCCTTCGTTGGTTTCATTAGTTTCATCACCAGTGGGTGACAGGCTTTGAAGATGTCTGAGATCATACTTGTGGTTGACTGGATCCATTCCACACAGGTACTTAACAGATTTCCACCACTGTTTGGGATCAGAGGCTTTAAGTTGACTGACTTTTAAGTCATAGTATTTACTCCGGCATTGTTTTCGTTCCCTATTGACGCGGTTACGAAGACTTTTAAATAACTGGTCATGTCCTTTCGATAATGCTTTTTGACGTTGCTCAATTAAGGATTTCCAATGTTTAGTCATCCATTGTGGGTCATCGAGCCGTTTCTTTATAGTTTTTGTGGGAAGGAGAATGTCCATCCCAAACCGAATAATTGGTTCAAAAGCAGACCATTTTTCATCGTTGGTAGAGCGTCGATCTAGTAATTCGAAGGTCGCGGGTTCAAGACTCAGCCGCGGTAGACTTTATCTTTCTGCTTACGCTGGGTATGGAAATTATATCATACACACTCTGGAACATTTTCACCTTAATATATATATATATATATATATATATATACATATATATATATATATATATATATATATATATATATATATATATATATATATATATATATATATATATATATATATATATATATATATATATATATATATATATATATATAGATTGAACTTATCAACGATTGAACTTATCAACGACGAAATTAATAAGATTGATGTTAATCCAATAACTACTGAACATCGTTTACCTGAAGTATTGCTTAAATCCTTTTCTCCTGTGTCGCAAGATGATATACGAGGAGTTATTTCGAAAGCATCAAATGCCTCTTGTCAACTTGATCCATTACCAACTTATTTGCTTAAGGATTGCTGTGATGTTCTGTGTCCGATAATTACAAAAATGATCAACATGTCGCTGGAGAAAGGAATAGTTCCTGAAAATTGGAAATTGGCACTTGTAGATCCCCGTCTTAAGAAACTTGGTATGGATTTAGTGTTTGAAAATTTTAGACCTGTTAATAATCTTCATTTTCTTGCAAAGGTAGCTGAGAAAGTTGTCATATCGCAATTAGTTAATCATTGTAACGAAAATGCACCACTGCCTGTCAGTCAATCAGCAGATCGTCAGTTCCATTCAACTGAAACTGCGCTGCTTAAAGTGCAGAATGACATACTTATTAATATGGACAACGAAGAGGTTACGTTGCTTGTTATGCTCGACATGAGTGCTGCCTTTGACACTATATACCATAATATTCTTACTGATATCCTCAAGAATGATTTTGGAGTAGTGGACAGCGCACTTCAGTGGTTTAGATCGTATCTGGCTAATAGAAAGCAGCAAGTTGTCATTGATCGGTGTAAGTCCTCCGAGTTTATGGTTGCTACTGGAGTTCCCCAGGGCAGCTGCCTGGGCCCTTTTCTATTTTTACTTTACGTGTCTGGCCTTTCTGAGATTATTTCTAAACATCTGCCTTGGCATCATGCTTATGCAGATGAAACACAATTGTATCTTTCTTTTAAATCTCAGAACCAATTGCATCAGGAGGCAGCTGTTAAAGCAATGGAAGATTGTATTGATGAGCTTCGAAACTGGATGTGTGCACATCGTCTTTTTATTCAAAGTAGCAAGACAGACTTTATTATTATTGGCTCTCGTCAGCAATTATCGAAGGTATCGATTGACAAATTGAGGGTAGGAGAAGTATCGATTTCTCCAGTAGGCGCTGTTCGTGATCTTGGGTCTTGGTTAGATACTCATATGTCCATGAATTTGCATATTAGCAAAATCTGCAGCAAGGCCTTTCGAAGCCTTTACCATATCAAACAAATCAGGAAATACTTAACTGACGATGCTACCAAAATTTTAGTTCATGCATTTATAACATCCCATTTGGATTATTGCAATTCTTTGCTGTATGGAATTCCAAAATATCAATTAAATCGATTGCAGAAAGTGCTAAACGCTGCTGCTCGTGTTGTATGTCTCGTACCTAAGTTTGATCATATTACACCTACATTAATGAGACTGTATTGGTTACCGGTTAAATACCGTGTTATATTCAAGATCGTACTGTTGGTTTATAAAGCTCTACATGGATTGGCTCCCAAATATATTCGTGACATGTTGACTTATAAACAAAGTAATAACTACTCTTTGAGATCGGACGAACTAGGGCTTCTTCATGTTCCAAGCACACGTAGAAAGTCTTTTGGTGATCGTGCCTTTTTGAAAGCAGGACCTACTCTATGGAACTTAGTACCGTGTGAGATTCGGCTTTCACCTTCGTTGGATTCTTTTAAGACAAATCTTAAGACATTTCTGCATAGAGATGCGTACATTAATAATACTTCTTGTTTTTAAATATTTTTAAATAGATGCTTATAGTACTTAAATGTTGAGTAATAACGTAGGGAAATTTTAAAATTAGCTTCCTATTTTATGTAATTAAGCGCTTTAGAATATTGTATAGTTTTAGCGCGGTATAAACTAATAAATTATTATTATTATAAAATTAATAAATTATTATTATATATATATATATATATATAAACTCATTAATAATTCATGAAGAAAACACAAAGAAAAATCAGAAGCGTGTCGTATCTGTATATTATGTGAACAGAGATTAATGTTGATTTACATAAAAATTAGCTTCCTATTTTATGTAATTAAGCGCTTTAGAATATTGTATAGTTTTAGCGCGGTATAAACTAATAAATTATTATTATTATAAAATTAATAAATTATTATTATTATATATATATATATATATATATATATATATATATATATATATATATATATATATATATATATATATATATATATATATATATATATATATATATATACAATATATATATATCATATATATATATATATACCATATATATA